>JAWQEG010000754.1:82500-91572 GCA_033782935.1 Petrolisthes cinctipes | reverse complement strand
ACTATTCCCTGGGCCCAAAAGAGGGTTGGGCTGGGTATCCCCTGGGACCAAAGGATTGTGGTGTTCAGCACGTGTTGGCACAAACACAACATGTTGCTGATCAACAATGTGTCTGAGTACACTATAATATAGTACCATAATTCTAATTATAGAGTATATTTTCAAGAGATATTTGGGTATGACAGATATAAAAGTCTTTTATCTAATACATCACATTGAAATACTTGGCAGCAGAAGCCATGTCAGGTGGTGATATCTTGAAACATTATTTTGTTTCCCCAGGTGGAGCTGTTGAGTAGCAAGACAGTGTGATCCAATAATATAGACAGTAGTCCATAGTGAATAAAACTGTTCTCTCGATCTCTCACCTGTACATTTTAACTGAGCAGCATCAATTAACCTCGACCCTCCACAGAGCAGCTATAAAAAAAAATAGCCCATGCATGACAACACGTACAGTCAGCAGCATAAATTCGAGTTCATCTCATGTACTTAATATCGCTAATATGACCAGATAGTTGCATTTAGAACCAGTTTTTCTTCCAACATACATAATTTACCATATGAGACCTATATTTGTCATCTCTGCATTAAAATTGTATTACAACATCACTATAGCTAATACATACATACGCAGATGGAAATGAAGCGAACTTTTACTGCCGACTGTACCATCTCTCAGTGGCTGTGATCACTTAATTAACATCATAATAAATAAAATATACCAGCTAAGGTGCTCTCAAATTATTATAGTAGGTTTAATTAATATAGGAATTTCACTTTCACGTTAACACCACAATTAATTAACTCGCTGTGACTGATGAAAAAAAAAATGGGTCCAGCTTCTTCACAAATCCAAATATTAAATCAAATGTGAACTGACACGGCTTGACTCCCATTGATTTGACCAGAGGAGACTTGCTTGATAGAGAGAGAGAGAGAGAGAGGGGGAGGTAGGGTAATGAGTGTGTGTGTGTGTGTGTGAGAGAGAGAGGGGGGAGGGTAATGAGTGTGTGTGTGAGAGAGGGAAAGAGAGAGAGAGGAGGGGGATGAGTGTGTGTGTGTGAGAGAGAGAAAGGGGGGGTAATGAGTGTGTGTGTGAGAGAGAGGAGTGTGTGTATGTGTGTGTGAGAGAGAGAGAGGGGGGAATTAGTGTGTGTGTGTGTGAGAGAGAGAGAGGGGGGGGGGTATGAGTGTATGTATGTGAGAGAGAGAGAGAGAGAGGAGGAGGGGAACCGAATAAGTGTGTGTGTAATAAGAGAGAGAGAGTGTGTACGTGTGTGTGTTATTATTATTACTATTATTACTACTACTACTATTACTATTACTATTTATTATTACTATCACTATTATTACCACTACTACTAATATTATTATTACTACTATTACTACTATCACTATTATTATTACTATTACTTATTACTGCTATCATTACTATCACTATTATTACTATTTACCTTACTATCACTATCACTATTCTTACCACTACTACTATTACTATTACTACTATCACTACTATTCCTACTATTACTACTACTATTATTACTATTACTACTATTACTATTCCCACCACTACTACTATTCCTACTATTACTATTTCAGGATTTAGACGAATGGTTGGGTGATAATGACTTCATATACTTCAGCCTGGGTTCGACCATTACACCTTCTGCTATGTCCACTCAGTTAGTATTATCCTCAGATCATGGGGCATATGCAAGAACGTGTGTGTGTGTGCGTGTGGTGTATACGATGGTGTGGTATGGGTGTATGTATAGACAGACATCGTACCGACACCATCATCATCGTATCTACTATTAAAAAAGAAAAAAAAAAAACACACACACACACGTATCTTTGAATTTATTACACACTGGTATTTATTATTTAAAACCTAACCTAACCTAACCTGACCTTGACCTGACCTGACCTGACCTAACTCAAACTTGACCTGACCTAACCTAACTTAACCTAACCCAAACTTGACCTGACCTGACCTAACCTAAACTAAACTTAACCTAACCTAACCTAAATTAACCTAACTCAAACTTGACCTGACCTGACCTAACCTAACCTAGCCTATCATAACGTAACCTAACCTAACCTTAACCTAACCTAACCTAACCCAAACTTAACCTAACGTAACCTAACCTAACCCAAACTTGACCTGACCTAACCTAACCTAGCCTATCATAACGTAACCTAACCTAACCTAAATTAACCTATCCCAAACTTAACCTAACCTAACTCAACCCAACTTAACCCAACCTAACCTCCTTTTCTTTTGATAATAATAATAATTTTCTCATTTGGTGTTTGATAATAATAATAATAATAATAATAATAATAATAATAATAATAATAATTTTCTTGTTTAGTGTTTGATAATAATAATAATAATAATAATAATGTTCTCATTGCATGATAATAATAATAATAATAATTTTCTCATTGCATAATAAAAATAATAATAATAATTTTCTCATTGCATAATAATAATAATAATAATAATAATTTCCTCATTGCATGATAATAATAATGATTTTCTCATTGCATAATAATAATAATAATAATAATTTTCTCATTGCATAATAATAATAATAATAATTTTCTCATTGCATGATAATAATAATAATAATTTTCTCATTGCATCATAATAATAATAATAATAATAAGTTTCTCGTAGCATAATAATAATAATAATAAAAATAATGTTCTCGTTGCATTACATTGCAGGAAGCGACTAGTGTTTGATAATAATAATAATGTTAATAATAATAATAATATTCTCGTTGCATAATAATAATACAAATAATGTTCTCGTTGCATCACATTGCAGGCAGCGACAGGTGTTATTGCAAGTATTGGGTTCACTAAAGCAACGAGTGGTATGGAAATGGGACCAGGATACCATACCTGACCTACCATCCAACATTAGGCTCGGCAAATGGTTTAAACAGCAGGATATTCTTGGTACGTATTATTTAATTTGACCTGACCTGACCTCTGACTTGATTGACCCTGACCTGACCAATCCTAGCCTAATTTGATCTGACCTGAGCTGACCTAACCTAACCTACCCTAGCCTTACCTAACCTAATTTGACCTGACTTGTCCAATCCTAACCTAGTCTAGCCTTACCTAACCTAATTTGACCTGACCTGACCTAACCTGATTTGACCTGACCTGACCTACCATCCAATATTAGGCTCGGCAAATGGTTTAAACAGCAGGATATTCTGGGTACGTATAATTTTATTTGACCTGACGTGACCTGACCAATCCTAATCTTACCTAACCTAATTTGACCTAACCAAACCTAGCCTTACCTAACCTACCCTACCCTAGCATAATTTGACCTGACCTGTCCAATCCTAACCTAATTTGACCTGACCTAACCTACTCTAGCATAATTTAACCTGATCTAGCCTGACCTAGCTTTACCTAACCTAATTTGATCTGACCTGACCTACCATCCAACATTAGGCTCGGCAAATGGTTTAAACAGCAGGATATTCTTGGTATGTATTTGACCTGACCTGACTTGACCTGACCTAATTTGATCTGACCTAACCTAATTTACCCTACCCTAGCATAATTTGACCTGACCTGATCAGACCAATCCTAACCTAGTCTAGCCTTACCTAATTTGACCTGACCTGACCAAATTTAATTTGACTGACCTAACTTAACTTTAATGCTTTCTACCTCCCCAAGCCTGTCCCCCTATTCCCGCACCTCCCCAAAACCCCCCAAGCCTGCCCCCCTATTCCCGCACCCCCCAAAACCCCCCCCAAGCCTGTCCCCCTATTAAATGATGTAATTATAACAGGTAAGTTAATTAATGAGTTTATTAATTAACAAAGTGAGTAATTATAACAAGTGAATTAATAAGGTGATTAATTGTACAGGTGAATTAATTAACGCGTTGATTAATTGTATAGGTGAATTAATTAATGAGTTTATTAATTAACAGTGATTAATTGTACAGGTGAATTAATTAATGCGTTGATTTGTACAGGTGAATTAATTAAAGAGTTGATTGATTATACAGGTGAGTTAATTAACACGTTGATTTGTACAGGTGAATTAACTCATTGATTAATTATAACAAGTGAATTAATTAACGCATTGATTAATTATAACAAGTGAATTAATTAACGCATTGATTAATTATACAGGTGAATTAATTAAAGCGTTGATTAATTATACAGGTGAGTTAATTAACGAGTTTATTAATTAACGCATTAATTAATTGTACAGGTGACCATCGTCTTGGTCTCTTTATAACCCATGGTGGTTTACTCAGTACCCAAGAAGCTACTTACAATGGGGTACCTGTACTGGGGATACCATTCTTTGGGGGGGTGCGGGAATATGGGACAATCTTAGGGGGTGGGGGTTAGGGGGGTGCGGGAATATGGGGCAAGCTTTATACCCCCCCCCAAGCCTGTCCCACCCCCCCAAGCCTGTCCCCTTACCCCCGCACCCCCCTAAACCCCCCCCAAGCTTGTCCCATACTCCCGCACCCCCTAAACCCTGTCCCCTACCCCGCACCCCCCCCCCACCAAGCTTGCCCCATATTCCCGCACCCCCCAAACCCCCACCAAGCCTGTCCCCCCTATTAAATGATGTAATTATAACAAGTGAATTAATTAACAAAGTGATTAATTGTACAGGTGAATTAATTAACGCGTTGATTAATTAATTGTACAGGTGAGGTAATTAACGCAGATTAATTATTACAGGTGATCATCGTCTTGGGCTCTTTATAACCCATGGTGGTTTACTCAGTACCCAAGAAGCTACTTACAATGGGGTACCTGTACTAGGGTGTTGGGGTGGGGGGGTAGGGGGGTGCGGGAATATGGGGCAAGCTTGGAGGGGGGTGCGGGAATATGGGACAAGCTTTATACCCCCCCCAAGCCTGTCCCCCTACTTCTGCACCCCCCAAGCCTTTCCCTTATTCCCGCACCCCCCCCCCCCCAAGCCTGTCCCCATATTCCCGCACCTCCCCCAAGCCTGTCCCATACTCCTGCACCCCCCAAACCTGCCCCCTACCCCCGCACCCCCCCCCCAAGCTTGTCCCCATACTCCCGCACCCCCCCAAACCCCAAGCCTGTCCCCCTCCTCCGACACCCCCTAATTAACGAGTTGATTTATTACACAGGTGACCATCGTCTTCGCCTCTTTATAACCCATGGTGGTTTACTCAGTACCCAAGAAGCTACTTACAATGGTGTACCTGTACTAGGGTGTTGGGGTGGGGGGGTAGGGGGGTGCGGGAATATGGGGCAAGCTTTATACCCCCCTCCCACAATCCTATCCCCCTATTCCCCCCCTCCAAGCCTGCCCCCATACTCCCGCACCCCCCTAAACCCCCCACCAAGCTTGTCCCATACTCCCACACCCCCCAAACCCCCCCCCCCAAGCCTGTCCCATATTCCCGCACCCCCCAAAAATGCCCCCTACTCCTGCACCCACCCCCCAAGCTTGCCCCATATTCCCGCACCCCCCAAACCGGTCCCCCCTTAATTAAATGATGTAATTATAACAAGTGAATTAATTAACGAGTTTATTAATTGTACAGGTGAATTAATTAACGCGTTGATTAATTTATTACACAGGTGACCATCGTCTTCGGCTCTTTATAACCCATGGTGGTTTACTCAGTACCCAAGAAGCTACTTACAATGGGGTACCTGTACTAGGGATACCATTCTTTGGGGGGGGGGGGTTAGGGGGGTGCGGGAATATGGGGCAATCTTTATACCCCCCCCCACAAGCCTGTCCCCCTATTCCCCCCCCCTCCAAGCCTTTCCCCATACCCCCGCACCCCCCACCAAGCTTGTCCCATACTCCCGCACCCCCCAAACCCCCCCCCCCCAAGCCTGTCCCATATTCCCGCACCCCCCAAAAATGCCCCCTACTCCTGCACCCACCCCCCAAGCTTGCCCCATATTCCCGCACCCCCCAAACCGGTCCCCCCGTAATTAAATGATGTAATTATAACAAGTGAATTAATTAACGAGTTTATTAATTGTACAGGTGAGTTAATTAACGAGTTGATTTATTACACAGGTGACCATCGTCTTCGCCTCTTCATAACCCATGGTGGTTTACTCAGTACCCAAGAAGCTACTTACAATGGGGTACCTGTACTAGGGATACCATTCTTTGGGGGGGGTGGTTAGGGGGGTGCGGGAATATGGGGCAAACTTTATACCCCCCCAAGCCTGTCCCTTATTCCTGCACCCCCCAAACCCCCCCCCAAGCCTGTCCCCATACTCCCGCACCCCCCAAACCCACCCCAAAGCCTGTCCCCCTATTCCCACACCCCCTAAACCCTTTCCCCATACTCCCGCACCCCCCTAAACCCCCCACCAAAATTGCCCCCTATTCCCACACACCCCTAAACCCCCCACCAAGCCTGCCCCCTACTTCTGCACCCCCCAAGTTGATTATTTGTACAGGTGAATTAATTAATGAGTTTATTAATTAATTATTACAGGTGACCATCGTCTTCGCCTCTTTATAACCCATGGTGGTTTACTCAGTACCCAAGAAGCTACTTACAATGGGGTACCTGTACTAGGGATACCATTCTTTTCCGACCAGTACAACAATATGCAGGCTGTACAGAGTCATGGTTGGGGAGTGTACCAACCGTGGGATCAACTAACTACTCAAACCTTCAATGACTCCATCCATAAAGTGTTATATGATCAAAGGTAATTATTTCTGTTATTGTTATTGTTATTGTTGTTTTTGTTATTGTTATTTTTATTATTATTTTTATTATTATTATTTTTTTTTATTATTATTATTTTTATTATTATTATTTTTTTTTATTATTATTATTTTTATTTTTATTATTATTATTATTTTTGTTATTATTGTTTTTATTTTTATTATTATTATTATTATTATTGTTTTTATTTTTATTGTTATTATTTTTATTATTATTGTTATTTTTATTTGTTTTATTATTATTATTATTATTATTTTTGTTATTATTTTTATTATTGTTATTATTATTGTTTTTATTTTTATTATTATTATTATTATTTTTATTATTATTATTTTTATTATTATTATTTTTATTATTATTATTATTATTATTATTATTATTTTTATTTTTATTTTTATTATTATTATTATTATTAATTAATTTATTTATTTATTATATGATTATAAAGTGGTATATAAGTGATTAGCTATGCCTGTGTTAAAAGAATATAATAATAATATATATATATAAAATACCTCTGTTTTATGGTATACTTTGGAGGAATTAATAGCCTTCTAATTCACCAAAAAAAACAAAATTATCTTCCCTTTTAATTAACCAAACACAATTCACCACAAAAAACAATATTATCTTCCCTTTTAAATATAACAGAAGTTTGGAGGAATTAATAGCCTTCTAAATCACCCAAAAAAAACTACAGAATCTCTCCCTTTTTAATTAACCACACACCAATAATAATAATAATAATAATAATAATAATATCCATTTTTAATTAACACAACAGAATGAGGAGGAATTAATAGCCTTCTAAATCACCCAAAAAACTACATAATCTCTCCCTATTTAATTAACCACACACCAATAATAATAATATCTATTTTTAATTAACACAACATAATCTCTCCCTCTTTTTAATTAACGTGACAGAATGGTATAGTTTGTAGCATTCAATAGCCTTCTAAATCACCCAAAAAAACAATAAAATCTTCCCTATTTAATCTCCCTTTTTTTAATTAACCTAACATAATCTTCTTTCTATTTAATTAACTTTACAGAATGAGGAGTAAGGCCCAACAGCTGTCAGTAATAATCTCCCTTTTTAATTAATCATGGCATAATTTGTAACCATCTAATTAACCAAAAAACTACAGAATCTTCCTTATTTAATTAACCACACACCAATAATAATAATCTCTCTTTATTTAATTAACTTTACAGAATGAGGAGTAAGGCCCAACAGCTGTCAGTATTAATGAGAGACCAACCACACACCAACAATAATAATAATAATATCCATTTTTAATTAACACAACAGAATGAGGAGGAATTAATAGCCTTCTAAATCACCCAAAAAACTACATAATCTCTCCCTATTTAATTAACCACACACTAATAATAATAATCTCTCTTTTTAATTAACCTAACATAATCTTCTCTTTCTTTAATTAACTTTACAGAATGAGGATTAAGGCCCAACAGCTGTCAGTAATAATCTCCCTTTTTAATTAATCATGGCATAATTTGTAATCTTCTAATTAACCACACAACAATAATAATCTCTCTCTTTAATTAACCACACAACAATAATAATAATCTCTCTTTTTAATTAACCTAACAGAATGATATACCCTGTTTCATGGGATAATTTGTAACCTTCTAAATCACCTAAAAACTACAGAATCTTCCCTATTTAATCTCCCTTTCTTTAATTAACTTTACAGAATGAGGAGTAAGGCCCAACAGCTGTCGGTATTAATGAGAGACCAACCACACACCAATAATAATAATCTCTCTTTTAATTAATCATGGTATAGTTTAAAGCCTTCTAAATCACCCAAAAAACTACAGAATCTCTCCTATTTAATTAACCACACACCAATAATAATAATCTCTCTATTTTAATTAACTTTACAGAATGAGGAGTAAGGCCCAACAGCTGTCAGTAATAATGAGTGACCAACCACACACCCATAATAATAATAATCTCTCTTTTAATTAACGTGACAGAATGATATAGTTTGGAGGATTCAATAGCCTTCTAAATCACCCAAAAAAACTACAGAATCTCTCCTATTTAATTAACCACACACCAATAATAATAATAATCTCTCTTTTTAATTAACACAACAGAATGAGGAGGAAACAGGAGCCTTCTAAATTCACCCAAAAAAAACGAATATAATCTCCCTTTTTTTAATTAACCCAAAATTAATTAGCCTTCTAAATCACCCAAAAAACTACAGAATCTCTCCTATTTAATCTCTCCCTCTCTTTAATTAACTTTACAGAATGAGGATTAAGGCCCAACAGCTGTCGGTAAT
>JAWQEG010000754.1:75000-77500 GCA_033782935.1 Petrolisthes cinctipes | reverse complement strand
GGAAAGAGAAAGATGGAGGAAAGAGAAAAGTTGGAGGAAAGAGAGAGATGGAGGAAAGAGAGAGATGGAGGAAAGAGAGAGATGGAGGAAAGAGAGAGATGGAGGAAAGAGAAAAGGGAGAGTTGGAGGAAAGAGGAAAGAGAGAAAAGGTGGCGGCAATATTTCTCACTTTGGGGTACTGTGGAAAAAATGGATTAATTAGAAAAGGATTGATGGATTGATTGATTGATGGATTGATATTGAAGGTTGGTTGATGGAAAAATGGATTAATTAGAAAGATTGATGGATTGATTGATTGATTGATTGATTGAAGGTTGGTTGATGGAAAAGTGGATTAATTAGAAAGGTTGATGGATTGATTTTTTTTTTTTTTTTTTTTACATATAGTGAGTGGAGGAAAGGAAAAAACAAATAAATAAATGGTTCCATCTATAAAATATTGGAAGGGAAGCAACATTTGTACGTACTGATAAGGGAGGGAATTCATTAGTGATTATCATAGGATTATTGATCAGTCTGATAGCTCTGCTTTGAATTTTATCTAATTGTCTTAACATCACCCGATCCACAACCAGCCCACAGAGGTGAACAATATTCCATCTGGGAACGCACAGGACTATTATATATTACTGATAACTACTCGTCAGTCAAATAATTACAAGCTCTGTATAAAAGTCCCATTTTCCTCGTCAGTCAAATAATTACAAGCTCTGTATAAAAGTCCCATCTTCCTCGTCAGTCAAATAATTACAAGCTCTGTATAAAAGTCCCATCTTCCTCGTCAGTCAAATAATTACAAGCTCTGTATAAAAGTCCCGGACATTTTCCTAGATGCAGTTTTGGCAATGGATTTTACATAGGGAGTCCAACTGAGGTTTTCATTTAAAGTTAAACCAAGGAGATCAATGCTGTGGGACTTGGGGATATTTGTATTGTTGAAAATTATGTGAGAATCTTGATTATCTGATCTATTTGAGAACGGGATGTATTTAGTTTTATTTGTATTGAAAGAAACTAGGTTGTTTTGTCCCCATTCAAAGTGGATTAATTAAAAAGGTTGATGGATTGATGGAAAAATGGATTAATTAATAGTTGATGGATTGATTGATGGATGGAGGAGAGAGAAATGGGAATAGTTGGAGGAAAGAGAGATGGAGGAAAGAGAGGGAAAAGTTGGAGGAAAGAGAGATGGAGGAGAGAGAAATGGGAATAGTTGGAGGAAAGAGAGATGGAGGAAAGAGAGGGAATAGTTGGAGGAAAGAGAGATGGAGGAAAGAGAGGGAAAAGTTGGAGGAAAGAGAGATGGAGGAAAGAGAGGGAAAAGTTGGAGGAAAGAGAAAAGTTGGGGTACTGCGGAAAAATGGATTAATTAAAAAAAAAGGTTGATGGATTGATGGAGGAAAGAGGAAAGTGCAAGAGAGAGATGGAGGAAAGAGGAACAGTTGGAGGAAAGAGGAACAGTTGGAGGAAAGAGGAACAGTTGGAGGAAAGAGGAACAGTTAGAGGAAAAAGAAAAGGGAACAATTGCAAAACTGTATATATATGTATAAATGTGTATGTGTATGTATGCAAAACTATATATATATATGTATATGTATGTGTGTAAAACTGTATATAAATAAGTGTATGTGTATGTATATGTATGTATGCAAAACTATATATATAAAAGTATATGTGTATGTATGCAAAACTGTATATATATAAAAGTGTATGTATATGTATGTATGTATGCAATACTATATATATAAATGTGTGTATATGTATGTATGTATGTGTGTAATACTGTATAAATAAAAGTGTGTATGTATGTATATATGTGTACAATACTGTATATAAATAAGTGTATGTGTGTATGTATGCAAAACTGTATTATAAATGTGTATGTATGTATATGTATATGTATGTGTGTGTATGTATGCAAAACTGTATAAATAAATGTGTATGTATGTATGTATGTGTGTAAAACTATATATATATAAATGTGTGTATATGTATGTATGTGTGTATGCAAAACTGTATATAAATAAAAGTGTATGTATGTATGTATGTATGCAATACTATATATATAAATGTGTGTATATGTATGTATGTATGTGTGTAATACTGTATAAAAATAAAAGTATATGTGTGTATGTATATATATATGTGTACAATACTGTATATATAAAAGTGTGTATATGTATGTATGTATGTGTGTAATAATTTAAGTGTATGCGTATGTATGTATGCAAAACTATATAAATAAATATGTATATGTATGTATGCAAAACTGTATATATAAAAGTGTGTATATGTATGTATGTATGTATGCAAAACTGTATATAAATAAAAGTGTATGTGTGTATATGTATGTGTGTGTATGTATGTGTATGTATGCAAAACTGTATATAAATAAAAGTATATGTATGTATATGTATGCAAAACTGTATAAATAAAAGTGTATGTATATATGTATGCAAAACTGTATATATAAAAGTGTATGTATATATGTATGTGTGTA
>JAWQEG010000754.1:62500-70000 GCA_033782935.1 Petrolisthes cinctipes | reverse complement strand
TAATTACAGACACACATCCATTTCTCTCTCTATAATTACACACACACCCTATCTATCCAACACACACACACACACACTAACACACACATTATCTACCCAAAACACACACACACACACACACACACACCTATAAAGCAGTGAGATGAAGGTTAATCCGGCCACTTTGCGCGTCCTGTTAATTCTCTCCACAGCTTGTTGACACACTCGACACATCATGTCCTCCACGGTGTCCTTTGAGATGAGTCCCGGGTCCTCCTCCAGTACCGCCTGGGTTAGGGTCTGTAAATGTAGGGGGGGTGGGGGGGGTGTTAATTAAGGGGGTGCGGGAATAGTGGGGGGGGGGGCGAAATTGGGGGGGGGGGGATTTGGGGTGTGTGGGAATAGGGGGGGGGGAAATTGGAGGTTGTGGGAGTAGGGGATAGGATTGGGGGGGGTGTCGGAGTAGGGGGGGGGGGTTGGGGTGTGTGGGAGTAGGGGGGGGGTTGGGGTGTGTGGGAGTAGGGGGACAGGCTTGGGGGGGGGGGTTTGGGGGGTGTGGGATTAAGGGGAAAGGCTTGTGGGGGTTTAGGGGGTGCAGGAGTAATGAGACAGGCTTGGGGGGGTTTAGGGGGGTGCGGAAATAGGGGACAGGCTTTCTACCCACCCCAAGCCTTAATAATATTATGTTATTATTGTTATTTTGTTGTTATTAATATAGGTGTAAGGTGTAAATTATTGTGTGTAAACCATTGTGTGTAAACTTCAACATGTGTAAACCATAATGTGTAAAAAAATGTGTGTAAACTTCAATATGTATAAAGTGTGTAAAAAAATCCATAATGTGTAAACTTCAACATGTGTAAAAAAATGTATATAAAATTCAACATGTATAAACCAATGTAAAAAACCAAAATGTAAAAAACCATAATGTAAAAAACCAATATGTGTAAAATTCAACATGTGTAAACCAATATATGTAAAATTCAACATGTATAAACCAATATATGTAAAATTCAACACGTATAAAATTTAACATGTAAAAAACCATAACATACAATTCAACATGTATAAACTTCAATATGTATAAAAGTTACTATCGTGTAAAAAACCATAATGTAAAAAATTCAACACGTGTAAAATTCAACATGTAAAAATCCATAACATAAAATTCAACATGTATAAACTTCAATATGTATAAAAAGTGACTATAATATTTACCTTGAGTGCATTAAGAGCAGTTTCTCTGACTCTTGAACCGATATCACCACGACTATCAACGGTGTAATCATCTAGAGATATTAATAAGGTGTGGTATATACGTCTTAAACTGTACACTCCTACTGCATCACATTCTGTAAATATATATATGTGTATGTATGTTATTAATGTTATACGCACACATACATACGTTATTAAAGTATATATACACGTTATATTAATACACACATGCACACACACGTTATATTAGTACACACACACACATACACGTTATATTAGTACGCACACGTTTTATTAATACACACACACACGTTATATTAAAGCATACATACACACGTTATTATAGTACACACACACAAGTTATATTAGTACACACACACATACACACGTTATTAAAGTATACATACACACACACGTTATATTAGTATACGCACACACACACACACAGGGATTATTATTATTTACCACACACATACACACACACAGGGATTATTATTATTTACCACACACATACACAGGAATTATTATTATTTAACACACACACACTCTCTCTCTCTCACACACACACACACACACACACTCTCTCTTACTTTCCCTCTCACACGCACACTCTCTCACCCTTTCCCTCTCTCTCACACACACACACTCTCTTGCTTTCCCTCTCTCTCTCTCTCACACCCACACACACTCTCTCTCACCCTCTCTCTCACACACACACACACTCTTACTCTCTCACACTCTGACACACACACACACACACACAGCCCGGTGGTGTAGTGGTTAGCGCGCTCGGCTCACATCCGAGAGGTCCTGGGTTCGAATCCCCGGTCGGGTGGAGACAATTTGGGATTGTTTCCTTAAATGTGTAACCCCTGTTCACCTAGCAGAGAATAGGTACGGGACGTAAGTCGAGGAGTTGTGACCTCGCTATTCCGGTGTGTGGAAAAAGGTTCCAACCTTACCCAAAGATCGGTCACTACGAGCTCTGAGCTCATTCCGGGAGGGTAACAGTTGGTGAGCACGTGTCCAGGACGTGATCAAGACCAGGTGAAACGAAACGAAACGAAACGAAACACACTCTCTTACTTTCTCTCTCTCTCTCTCTCTCTCTCTCTCTCTCTCTCTCTCTCTCTCTCTCTCTTTCCCTCTCTCTCTCTCTCCCTCTCACACACACACACACACATCACAACAACAACAATTACGGACCGTCAGCGTGTGCGTTGATGCCCAGAGTGTTGACGAGTGCCAGTGTTGAGTTGATGGCCTGTTGTCGAGTCCTGGCCCAAGTGGTGGTGTTGGTGTGGGGTCTGTTGGTGTTGGTGGTGTTGGTGATGGTGGTGGTGGAGAGGAGAGCCGTCAGTAACACGTCAAATTTGCCGCGGGCTAGGAATTTGGGTAGACATCCTGGAATTGGATAAATTTTGAGGTTTAAAAATAAATAATTATTGGTAAAGTGGAACCAGCACAGGTGGATTGCTATAGAATATTCCCCTTCTCCAGCCCAGGCCCTGTATAGGCATAATCTGGGCTAGAAGGGTCTATTCCGTGACGATCATCAGAAGTAAATATAAATTCAGATCTGGCGGTGTACTGATATGGGAGCCACCTGGTGGTGGCCTGTAGAGGTAGTGACCCCGCTCTGGAGCAGTGACCGCTCGTCCACTCTATCGCGGAACACGTACTGGTCAACATCTACGCTCCTCGCTGCTTCGCTATGGTATTGTGTTCACGTGTTCCTGCTATAGTTTCTCCTGTGTTCTAGTGGTTTGCCTGCTTTGCAGATGATATGTGTGTGTGTGTGTGTGTGTGTGTTTTGTGCGTAAGGGATTTTAGTGTGTGGGGACAGTTTTTTCTTTTCCCTGGGGCTGGGTTCGTTACATCCCTCCCCTGGGGGTCTGTTTGGGGCCCCTTTTTGGGGTTTTTTTCCCCTTCCCTGCCCTCCCTCCCTTCCACCCTGCCACTAGTACACTTCGTGTTAGTGTTTTCCTCGGGGTTTTGTAGCCCTTCAGCGTGTGTGTTCTCCCCCACGTGGGGCCCTTACCTCCCCACGTGGTGCTTAGTGGGGGGTTCTTTTAGCCCCCCCTTTGGTGCTCCTTCCCCGAGTGTTGTGTAGTGTAATTTAGTGTTGCAGGCGGTTAAAATAGTGAATGGTATTGTTAAAATGAGGTAAAATTTAAAAAATATTAACCGAGGGCTGCAGTATAGCCAACACAAGTATTACTACCACATTAATTACTAACCAAGGGCTGCAGTATAGCCAACACAAATATTACTACCCCTTAAATACTAACCTAGGGCTGCAGTATAGCCAACACAGGTATCCTCGTCTCTTGTAGTTTGAATGACGTGTATATAGCGATCTATGAGTTGATTCCTCCACTCTACATTGTACTGTGTTGTGTTGGGTTGGTAATAATGGGTCCACAGTGTTGCCAGGGCGGTGAGGGACGATGTGCGTATGTTCTCCGCCGCGCACACAAACCATTCCTCAAGTAAGTGTTGCCAGACTTCTACAAAACAGACATATTGATTTTAAACGCACATGAAAATTTTAAACGCACATGTAAATTTATACATATTGATTTTAAACGCACATGTTGATTTTAAACGCACATGTAGATTTTAAACGCACATGTAGAATTTAAACGCACATGAAAATTTATACATATTGATTTTAAACGCACATGTAGATTTTAAATGCACATGAAGATTTTAAATGCACATGTAGACTTTAAACGCACATGAAAATTTATCCATGTTGATTTTAAACGCACATGTAGATTTTAATTAAACGCACATGAAAATTTATCCATGTTGATTTTAAACGCACATGAAAATTTATACATATTGATTTTAAACGCACATGAAAATTTTAAACGCACATGAAAATTAATACATGTAGATTTTTAATGCACATGAAAATTTACACATATTGATTTTAAACGCACATGTAGATTCTAAACGCACATGAAAATTTATACATATTGATTTTAAACGCACATGTAGATTTTAAACGCACATGTAGATTTTAAACGCACATGTAGATTTTAAACGCACATGAAAATTTATACATGTAGATTTTAATTAAACGCACATGAAAATTTATACATATTGATTTTAAACGCACATGAAAATTTATACATTTACATTTCATACGCACATGAATATTTATACATGTAGATTTTAAACGCACATGAAAATTTATCCATATTGATTTTAAACGCACATGAAAATTTATACATGTAGATTTTAAACGCACATGAAAATTTATACTTATTGATTTTAAACGCACATGTAGATTTTAAATGCACATGTAGATTTTAAACGCACATGTAGATTTTAAACGCACATGTAGATTTTAAACGCACATGTAGATTTTAAACGCACATGTAGATTTTAAATGCACATGTAGATTTTAAACGCACATGTAGATTTTAAACGCACATGTAGATTTTAAACGCACATGTAGATTTTAAACGCACATGTAGATTTTAAACGCACATGTAGATTTTAAACGCACATGTTGATTTTAAACGCACATGTAGATTTTAAACGCACATGTTGATTTTAAACGCACATGAAAATTTATATATATTGATTTTAAACGCACATGAAAATTTACATGTATATGAAAATTTATACATATTGATTTTAAACGCACATGAAAATTTACGTGTATATGATAATAATATGTATGCTTCTGTAAATGCATATAAAATAGTTTACACGTACACATGAATGAACACACACAACACAATACACACACACACACATACACATACAAACACAATATTACCCTCAAACATTTACTTAAAAAACACACACACAAACACACACAATAAAAACACACACAAATACTTACTCAATATATCATTATTATTATTAGATATAGGTAGTTGTATTAATGATATCTTTTCAATAAGTACACACACACACACACACAGACACACACAAACAAACACAATAAAAACAAGTACACACACACACACAAACACACACACACAGACATCCCCAAACACTTACTTAAAACACACACACACACAATACAATCCTCAAACACCTACTTAAAAAAAAAAAAAAAAAAAAAAATAAAAAACAGACACAAACACACACACACAATAATAAAACACACACAAATACTTACTCAATATATCATAATTATTAGATATAGGTAGTTGAACTAATGATATCTTTTCAATAAGTATAGCACTGGCCTGTTTAATATATTCACACAGACACACACACACACAGAGACATATACACACACAATACACACACACACACACAAACACAATCCCTAAACACTTACTTAAAACACACACACACACACAATATTACACTTACTTAAAACACACACAAACACAATAAAACACACACAAATACTTAATTAAAATATCATAATTATTAGATATAGGTAGTTGTACTAATGATATCCTTTCAATAAGTATAGCACTGGCCTGTTTAATATATACACACAGACACACACACATACACACACACATTTTTTAATTTGGGATTGTTTCCTTAAATGTGTAACCCCTGTTCACCTAGCATACAATAGGTACGGGACGTAAGTCGAGGAGTTGTGACCTCGCTATTCCGGTGTGTGGAAAAAGGTTCCAACCTTACCCAAAGATCGGTCACTACGAGCTCTGAGCTCATTCCGGGAGGGTAACAGTTGGTGAGCACGTGTCTAGGACGTGATCAAGACCAGGTGAAACAAACAAAACAAACAACACACACACACACACACACAGACACAGACAACCCCCAAACACTTACTTAAAACACACAAACACACACACACACAATAAAACACCTCAAATACTTACTTAAAGAAAATATACACACACACACACGTAATAAAACACACACAAACACTCAAATACTTACTTAAAACACACACAAATACTTACTTAAAACATCACTATTGTCTTGTATAGGAAGTTTAATTAATGCTATCTTTTCAATAAGTATAGCACTGGCCTGTTTAATATATACACACAGACACACACACACACACACACACAGACACAGAGAGACATACACACACACAAAATAATAAGCACACACACACACATACACAGACAGAATCCCCAAACACTTACTTAAAACACACACACAATAATAAAACAAACACACACACACACACACAAATAAAACACACACAAATACTCACTTAAAACACCACCATTATCAGATATAGGTAGTTTAATTAATGCTATCTTTTCAATAAGTATAGCACTGGCCTGTTTAATATATACACACAGACACACACACAATACACACACACACACACAGACACAGAGAGACATACACACACACAAAATAATAAGTACACACACACACACACAGACAACCCCCAAACACTTACTTAAAACACACAAACACACAATACAATCCTCAAACACCTACTTAAAAAAAAAAAAAAAAAAAAAAAACACACACACACAGACACAAACACTTACTTAAAAAAACACACAAACACACACAATAAAACACAATAATAATACTTACTCAATATATCATAATTATCAGATATAGGTAGTTGTATTAATGATATCTTTTCAATAAGTATACACACACACAGACATACAAACAAACACAATAAAAACACACAAATACTTACTTAAAACATCACTATTATCAGATATAGGTAGTTTAATTAATGCTATCTTTTCAATAAGTATAGCACTGGCCTGTTTAATATATACACACAGACACACACAGACAATACACACACACACAGACACAGACACAGAGAGACATACACACACACAAAATAATAAGTACACACACACACATACACAGACAGAATCCCCAAACACTTACTTAAAACACACACACAATAATAAAACAAACACACACACACAAACACACAATAAAACACACAAATACTTACTTAAAACACCACCATTATCAGATATAGGTAGTTTAATTAATGCTATCTTTTCAATAAGTATAGCACTGGCCTGTTTAATATATTCACCACTATGACCTTTATAAAGTTGTCTATCCTTCAGTCTGGGTATTAAGGTCACTATGTCATTGGTTATTTCATTATCTGGGGGAAATTATAGATGTTATTAATTAGTACGTATTGGTAATTATATTGAAGGAGAATTTTATTATGCATTTGAAATTATATTGAAGGAGTAGTTAGAAATTTTTGCATGTACAGTCGGCAAAAAAAGTTTCGTTACCACCCCTACGTTAATTTTAACATGGGTAAGCCCGGTATGGTTGGTACTCTACCCACTGGACAGCTGTGACTCGTGTCATCCGGCACATGCTGGACGGGAA
>JAWQEG010000754.1:30000-57500 GCA_033782935.1 Petrolisthes cinctipes | reverse complement strand
TGGGGTGTTGTAACTGTGAGGTCATATGGCGCCCGAGGAAGAAGAGGATTGATTGAAAAGTAAAAATTAGCAGGGTTGAAACTGTGAGGTCATATGGCACCTGAGGAAGAAGATGAAAATGATTGAAAAGTGGGATTGATTGATTGATTGTAAAAGTGGGATTGATTGATTGAAAAGTAAAATTAGTAGGGTTGGTTGGTATTTGGTGCTGTAACTGTGAGGTCATATGGCAGCTGAGGAAGAAGGTGGAAATGATTGATTGATTGATATTTACAAAAAAAAAAATACACACTTTATTTACCTACCTCTCTATCAAACAGCAACATAATTAATATTTACAGTATTTATAAAGAAAAATTCACACCACCTTCTCTAACAATAATTACAAAAAAAAAAAAAATACAAAGTTTATTTACCCACCTCTCTATCAAAGAAAAATTTACCCTACTTCCCATATAAAAAAAAAATAATAACAATAAAAAAATATATACAGTTTATTTTCTTACCTCTCTATCAAAGAAAAATTGACCCTAAACCACCAACAATAATTACAAAAAAAATACTGTTTCTTTACCCACCTCTCTATCAACAAATAAGTTACCCTCTTTCTCAAAACCACCATTAAAAAAAAAAAAAAAAAAAAAAAAAAAAAAAATTACAGAGTTTATTTTCTTACCTCTCTATCAAAGAAAAATTTACCCTACTTCTCTAAACCACCAAAAAAAAAAAAAAAAAAAAAAAAAAAAAAAAAAAATACAGTTTCTTTACCCACCTCTCTATCAACGCATAGTTACCCTCTTTCTCAAAACCACCATAAAAAAAAAAAAAAAAAAAAAAAAAAAAAATTACAGAGTATATTTTCTTACCTCCCTATCAAAAAAAAAAAAAAAAAAAAAAAAAAATATATATATACAGTTTATTTTCTTACCTCCCTATCAAAAAAAAAAAAAAAAAAAAAAAAAAAAAAATATACAGAGTTTATTTTCTTACCTCCCTATCAAAGAGTGTTGTGACGATGAGTGCCGTAGTGAGTCGGTGTATGTATGGAGTGATGTGTTGTGTATGGTAAGCCCTGGCCATACACCAACACAGGTAACAGGCTGCGTCCCTTACATACATACCCACCGAGTACCTTCCCCTGGGCTGGTCGTATACTAGGGCCTGTTCCACGAGGGGCGTCACCTCCTACAGGCGCTCCGGTAGTAGTAGTCCCCGACGTGCTGTGTAATAATAATAATAATAATAGTAATAATAGTAATAATAATAATAGTAATAATAATAATAGTAATAATAATAATAATAGTAATAATAATAATAATAATAATAATAATAGGTATAATAATAATAATAATAGTAATAATAATAATAATAATAATAATAATAATAATAATAATAATAATAATAATAATAATAATAGTAATAATAATAATAATAATAGTAATAATAATAGTAATAATAATAATAATAATAATAATAATAAATGGTTTCTTGAGGTGTGTGTGTTTGTGTGTGTGTATTGTTGTTGTTTGTTTTTGTTGTTGTTGTGTGTGTTTGTTGTTGTTGTTTGTGTGTGTAGTGTGTGTTTGTGTGTGTTGTTGTGTATGTGTGTGTGTTGTGTGTGTGTGTGTGTTTTTGTTGTTGTGTGTGTAGTGTGTGTGTGTGTGTGTGTAGTGTTGTTATTTTTATTGTTGTTGTGTGTGTAGTGTTGTTGTTTGTTTTTGTTGTTGTTGTGTGTGTAGTGTGTGTGTGTGTGTATTGTGTGTGAGCGTATGTGTGTGTGTATGTATGTGTGTGGGGTGTGGGGGAGGGGGTAGATAGGTTGGTTTAATTACATTTACTATACATATAACTATTGACCATCATCACTGTACAGACACAAGCACTAATAAGTATACAGGTGTGCTTGGAATACCTTGAGACAGTAATTAAATAAATAAATATTACCCGCTCAAATGGCATAATCATCTAAGTACGGTACGTGGTCGCGAATTTACGAGTTCGGGTGTACAGTCACAATCAAATATCCGCCGACACTTTCCTTCCATCGTAGTAAATATCTTGGTAATAAAGAACAACACGTATATGATTTTGCACCACCTCATAATAATAATAATAATAATAATAATAATAATAATAATAATAATAATAATAATAATAATATCTTGGTAATAAAGAACAACACGTGTATGATTTTGCACCACCTCATAATAATAATAATAATAATAATAATAATAATAAAAATAATATCCGCCAACACCTTCCTTCCATCGTGCAAATAAATCAGTCTCAAATCAAAATATATATAATCTTACAAAATTTTACGTCAACTCAACCCCCTCAATTATTATTATTATGAGGTGGTGCAAAATCATACACGTGTTGTTCTTTATTACCAAGATATTTACTACGATGGAAGGAAAGTGTTGGTGGATATTATTATTATTATTATTATTATTATTACTATTATTATTACTATTATTATTATTATTATTATTATTATTATTATTATTACTATTATTATTATTATTATTACTATTATTATTATTATTACTATTATTATTATTATTATTATTATTATTACTATTATTATTATTATTATTATTATTATTATTATTATTAGGTGGTGTAAAATCATACACGTGTTGTTCTTTATTACCAAGATATTTATTATTATTATTATTACTATTATTATTATTATTATTATTATTATGAGGTGGTGCAAAATCATACATGTGTTGTTCTTTATTACCAAGATATTTACTACGATGGAAGGAAAGTGTTGGTGGATATTATTATTATTATTATTATTATTATTATTATTATGAGGTGGTGCAAAATCATACATGTGTTGTTCTTTATTACCAAGATATTTACTACGATGGAAGGAAAGTGTTGGTGGATATTATTATTATTATTATTATTATTATTATTATTACTATTATTATTATTATTATTATTATTAGGTGGTGCAAAATCATACACGTGTTGTTCTTTATTACCAAGATATTTACTACGATGGAAGGAAAGTGTTGGCGGATATTTGTTTGTGGCTGTACACTCTCAATCCAAAATATGTATCCAGGCTTGCTTTGAATAGCCTGATCGAGTGTTAATTAAGCGAGTTCAAGCAAATATGAAACAGTATAAGCGTTGTAATTGGTTCACTAGTATGTCAAATGATTCCAAAACTTCAACAACAAGACCTGGATAGAAATATGAAACAGTATAAGTGTTGTAATTGGTTCACTAGTATGTCAAATGATTCCAAAACTTCAACAACAAGACCTGGATACAAATATAAAACAGGATAAGCATTGTAATTGGTACCTGGATACAAATATGAAACAGTATAAGCGTAATAATTAGTTCACTAGTATGTCAAATGATTCCAAAACTTCAACAACAAGACCTAGATACAAATATGAAACAGAATAAGCATTGTAATTGGTTCACTAGTATGTCAAATGATTCCAAACTTCAACAACAAGACCTGGATACAAATATGAAACAAGATAAGCATTGTAATTGGTTCACTAGTACGTCAAATGATTCCAAAACTTCAACAACAAGACCTGGATACAAATTTTGGACTGCGATTGCACCTTAGTCTAACATTTTCTCACCTAGTTCGGCCAGTGCTAGACAACCTCCGTGCCAGGACTTGTCACTTTCCCGCCCGGTGAGGAGTTGGAGTATAGACGCTACGATGTCGTCACCAAATTCAAGGGACAGTCTGTTAGTTATTCGGCCCAATCCTTTCGCTGCCGACCATCTAGTGTGTGTGAAGAGATAATTATGTGTTAGTTAGTTAGTTAGTTAGTTAGTTCGACCACCTAGAGTGAAGAGATAAATATGTGTTAGTTAGTTAGTTAGTTAGTTAATTGGTTGGTTGGTTGGTTGGTTGGTTGGTTGGTTAGTGTGTGTGTGTGTGTGTGTGTGTGATTAGTTGGTTGGTTGGTTGGTTGGTTGGTTGGTTTGGTTGATTGGTTAGTGAGTGAGTGAGTGAGTGAGTGGGTTGGTTAGTTAGTTAGTTAGTTCGACCATCTAGTGTGAAGAGATAAATATGTGTTAGTTAGTTGGTTGGTTGGTTGGTTAGTCAGTCAGTCAGTCAGTCAGTCAGTCAATCAGTCAGCCAGAAGTAAACAACAATACATGACAAAAACAACAACTAAACAATAACAACAACAACAATAATAACAAAACAACTACTCACCTAACAGGAGTATCTTCCACTTTGAGTGATTGGAGTAAACAGTTAATTATTTCTTCTATATTCCTCAACACAGCCTCCTCTTCTTCCTCTTCTTCCTTCTCTTTACTCTCTTCTTTCTCTTCCTTTCTCCCTCCTTCTTTCTCCTCCTCTTCCTCTTCCTCCTCCTCTTCCTTACTCTCTCCTTCCTCCTCTTTACTCTCTTCTTCCTCCTCTTTATTCTCTTTACTCTCTTCTTCCTTTTCCTTACTCTCTCCTTTCTCTTCCTTTCTCTCTCCTTCTTCCTCCTCTTTACTCTCTTCTTTCTCTTTCCTCTCTCCTTCCACCTCCCTCACTTCTCCCACCTCCCCCTCCTCCTCCTCTCCTTCCACCACCTCCACCACCTTCCCTTCCACCACCACTTTTCTTCCACTTTCCACATTTACAGCCAACTTTCTATTTCCTCTCTGATATCGCCAACTTGCAACTTTAGGCTTCAGAAAAGTTAGACCTGTTGAAGACCAGAAATAGAAATAGTTATAGAAATTAAGTTATAGAAATTAGGGGGGTGCCAGAATAGGGGGTGCAAGCTTGGGGGGGTGTGGGAGTAGGGGGACAAGCTTGGGGGGGTTTAGGGGTGTGTGGGAGTAGCGGGACAATATTAGGGGGGTGCGGGAGTAGGGTTGCAGGCTTGGGGGGGGTTTAGGGGGACAGGCTTGGGGGCGGGGTTTGGGGGTGTGTAGGAGTAGGGGGACAGGTTTAGGGGGGTACGGGAGTAAGGGGGACAAGCTTAGGGGGGTGCGGGAGTAGGGGTACAGGCTTGGGGGGGGGGTGCAGGAATAGGGTTTAGGCTTTCTACCCACCCCAAGCCTGTCCCCCTATTCCCGCACCCCCCTAATCTTGTCCCCCTACTCCCGCACCCCCCTAAACCCCCCCCCCCCCAAGTCTGTCCCCTACCCCCACACCACAAATTAAGTTATAGAAATTAAGTTATAGAAATTAAGTTGTAGAAATTAAGTTGTAGAAATTAAGTTGTAGAAATTAAGTTGTAGAAATTAAGTTGTAGAAATTAAGTTGTAGAAATTAAGTTGTAGAAATTAAGTTGTAGAAATTAAGTTATAGAAATTAAGTTGTAGAAATTAAGTTATAGAAATTAAGTTATAGAAATTAAGTTATAGAAATTAAGTTGTAGAAATTAAGTTGTAGAAATTAAGTTATAGAAATTAAGTTGTAGAAATTAAGTTATAGAAATTAAGTTATAGAAATTAAGTTGTAGAAATTAAGTTGTAGAAATTAAGTTGTAGAAATTAAGTTATAGAAATTAAGTTATAGAAATTAAGTTATAGAAATTAAGTTGTAGAAATTAAGTTGTAGAAATTAAGTTGTAGAAATTAAGTTATAGAAATTAAGTTGTAGAAATTAAGTTATAGAAATTAAGTTATAGAAATTAAGTTATAGAAATTAAGTTATAGAAATTAAGTTGTAGAAATTAAGTTGTAGAAATTAAGTTGTAGAAATTAAGTTATAGAAATTAAGTTATAGAAATTAAGTTATAGAAATTAAGTTGTAGAAATTAAGGGACCCTGTAATGTAGTCAGAAAATTGGATATATTAAACACCCGATTTACACACCCGAATTAATAAACATACCTGTATTACATACCCGCATTAATACACACACCCATATTAATACACACACCCATAATACACACACCCATAATACACACACACACAATACACACACGCATATTAACACACACACACACGCAATACTCACCCACACGCATTACTCACATACCCATAATACACACACACACCCACATTACACACCCATATTAATATACATACCCATATTACACACACACACAAATTACACATCCATAATACACACACACCCATATTAATACACACACACATAATAACACACACACACATACACACACATACACACACCCATAATACACACATCCATAACACACACACACACATCACTCACCCACACACACACACACACACACACACACACATACAACACTCACCCACACGTTGAATTAACTTAACGGCCAGCTTCCTAACCAGCGTCTAGTCGGCCTTAGTGACACCCGACGCCAAGAGCCGCGCCAACACCCTGACACACACACACACACACACACACATATTAATACACACACTCATATTAACACACACACACACCCATAACACACACACACCCATAATATCACACACACACACACCCATATTAATACACACACACACACATATTAATACACACACACACACACCCATATTAATACACACACACACACCCATATCACACACATACACCCATATTAATACACACACACCCATATTAACACACACACACAACACACACACACACCCATATTAATACACACACACACATATTAATACACACACACACACATTACACACCCACACATATCACACACATACACACATTACACACACACAATACACACACCCATATTAATACACACACACGAATTACACACACACACATAATACACACACACCCATATTAACAAACACACACACACACACCCAAAACACTCACCCACACGTTGAATTAACTTCACGGCGAGCTTCCTAACCAGCGTCTAGTCGGCCTTAGTGACACCCGACCCCAAGAGCCGTGCCAACACCGTCACACCATACCCGGCCAACTCCTCGCGGCGGCCATGTTTGAATATCAGTCCGAGGGCACGCAGGGCTCCGAGTTTGGGGTGTATGGTGTCGATGTTGGTAGTTGTGGTTGTAGTGGTGGTTGTGGTTGTGGTTGATTCTGGCTCTATGCTCTGTGATTTAATATGAGATTTTTATTATTATTATTATTATTATTGGTGTTGTTGTTATTGTTATTGGTGTTATTATTAGTAGTGGTAGTTGTGGTGGTTGTGGTTGTTGATTCTGGCTCTATGCTCTGTGATTTGATATGAGATTTTTATTATTATTATTATTATTATTATTGTTGTTGTTATTGTTGTTGTTATTATTGTTATTATTATTATTAGTAGTAGTAGTAGTAGTAGTGGTGGTAGTAATTTATTTTTTATTATTATTATTATTATTATTATTAGTAGTAGTAGTAGTAGTAGTAGCAATTTTTTTTATTATTATTATTATTATTATTATTATTTAATTTTCTATATTATTATTATCATTCACTATATATTTCATTATTATTATATTTTCTATCATTACTATTATTATTATTATTATCATTACATAATAAAACATAACAGAATAATATGAATAACGGTCGATAGTCAAGAACATATACCACCACCACCGCCATGGTACACACGACGACGATAGGGCGGCGGCGATGGTGGTGTTCGTCCTCACACCTCACTGACCTCAAAGCAGTAGTCAATGAAGGCCGGAAGGTGTTGTTTACAGAGGTCAGGTCGGGTGAGGAAGCGTGAGGCTAAGTAGGCGGCTGAGTCTTGGGATTGCTGGGCAGATCTGAGGTGTGTCTGGATTACCCTCAGTATCCTGGAAATAATAATAATAATAATAATAATAATAGTGGTGATGATGATAGTAATGATAATAATGATAGTGGTGATAGCAATATTGATAGCGATAATAATAATAATGATAATATTAATACTGTAATAATAGTAATAATAATAATAATAATAATAATAATGATAGTGATAATAATAATGATGATTGTAATAATAATAATAATAATAATAATAATAATAATAGTAATAATGATAGTGGTGATAGCAATAATAATAGTAATAATATAAATGATAGTAATGATAGTCTTGATAATAAAAATAATAATAATAATAATAATAATGATAGTGATAATAATAATAATGATAGTGGTGATAATAATAATGATAGTGATAATAATAATAATAATAATGATAGTAATGATAATAATAATAATAGTGATGATAATAATAATGATGATAGTGATAATGGTGATAATAATAATGATAATAATGATAGTAATAATAATAATATTGATAGTGATAATAATGATAGTAATAATATTGATAATAATAATAAAAACAATAATAATGATAGTGGTGATAATAATAATAATAATAATGATAATAAAATAATCAGGACAATAACAATAATATTAATGACTACTGTATAATAATAATAATAAAAATATATATATAAAAATACAAATAATAATAACTACTACAAACCAACTACAACACACACACACACACACCACTATAACCACCAAACACACACACACCACTACCACTCATAAACACACACACACACAACACTATAACCTCCCCCCCCCAAAAAAAAAAAAAAAAACACACACACACATATAACACTACCCATAAACACACACACATACACCTCAACAACACCACAAACACACAAAAAAAAAAACACACACCTCACTACCAATTAACACACACACACAAAACTAGCCATAAAAACACACACACACACAAAACTACCCTAAAAAAACACACGAAAAAACACGAAAAAAACACACACAAAACGCAAAAAAACACACGCACCTCTCAATAACAGTAGGCCCAGTGGAGGTTGTAATGTCCAAGTTGTTAATACTGAATGGGTTGTAAACAATAATAGACAACCACAACAACAACACACAATTCTGGTAGAAATCTTGACTGGCCTCGGGTGATTCTAGAAGTTGTAGTACTGGTAGTAAATCATTTATCTGTGTATGATGTGTATATATGTATTATTATTAGTATATTAATGTATAATTATTAAGTCTTTACCTGTGTGTGTGTGTGTGTGTGTGTATTATTAGTATATTAAATCTTTACCTGTGTCTGTATGTGTGTATATATGTATTATTAGTATATTATTAGTATACTAAGAGCAGTGTGTGTGTGTGTGTGTGTATTATTAATATATATAAGAATATTAAATCCTTTATCTGTGTGTGTGTATGTGTGTATGTGTATGTGTTATTAGTATATTAGGGGAAGTGTGTATATGTGTGTATTATTAGTATATTAATCCTTTACTTGTGTGTGTGTGTATTAAGTATATTATTAGTATACATCATTATATTAAGTTAGGTTAGATTAGATTAGATTAGATTAAGTTAGAAAATCTTAAGTTAGGATACACAGTTATATTATACAGTACTATGTTACATTACGTTATATTACGCTATGTTACATTACACTATGTTACGTTATATTACGTTATATTATGTTATGTTACACTACGTTATGTTATATTATACTATGATATAGTAAATTATGTTATGTTATATTATGTTATGTTACGTTACGTTATGTTATGCTATATTACGTTATGTTATGTTATGCTATGTTATGTTACATTATGTTATGCTACGTTACGTTACGCTATGATACATTACACTATGTTATGTTATACCATGTTATGCTATATTACGTTACATTACGTTATGTTACGCTATGATACACTACATTACATTATATAAAAAAAAAAATCTCATCTTACCTCATGCGGGAGTTTCTAAAAAATAACCTTGTGTCCACGAACGTTGACAATGAGCCAGAGGTACTTGAAGGTCTGGTGTGTGACTGGTTGTGTGTTGTGGTTGTGACGGACGAACCCTACCAGACACTACAACATTAGGGGTAGGTGGGGGTCTAGTAGGTGTGGTTGTTGCTGTAGGGAAGGGGGGAGAGGTGGGGGGTGGGGTTAATAGTGGTAAATAGTAGATAATATTAAATAGGTGTGTGGTTGTGTGTGGTTGTGACGGACTAACCCTACCAGACACTACAACATTAGGGGTAGGTGGGGGTCTAGTAGGTGTGGTTGTTGCTGTGTGGGGGTGGGGGAGAGGGAGGGGGGTGGTAAAATTAATAGTAGATAATATTAAATAGGTGTGTGGTTGTGTGTGGTTGTGGTGGTGACGGACGAACCCTACCAGACACTACAACATTAGGGGTAGGTGGGGGTCTAGTAGGTGTGGTTGTTGCTGTAGGGAAGGGGGGAAGAGGGGGGGGAGAGAAGGGGGTTAATAGGAGATAATATTAAATAGGTGTGTGGTTGTGGTGGTAGGTGGTTGTGACGGACGAACCCTACCAGACACTACAACATTAGGGGTAGGTGGGGGTCTAGTAGGTGTGGTTGTTGCTGTGGGGGGGGGGAGAGGTGGGGGGTTAATAGGTGTGTGTGTTTAACTAGGAGATAATATTAAATAGGTGTGTGTGTTTAAATAGGAGATAACAGCAGTAAATAGGAGATAACAGTAAATAGGAGACAGACAACAGTAAGTAGGAGATAATGGTAAATTGGTGTGTTGTTTAAATAGGAGACAGACAACAGTAAATAGGAGACAGATAACAGTAAATAGGAGATAGATAACAGTAAATAGGAGATAACAGTAAATAGGAGACAACAGTAAACAGATGTGATGTTTAAACAGGAGACGACCAACAGTAAACACACACACACACATACACACACATCGTTCTCCAGTGGGATGGGTGACTTTATTCTCTGTAAATATTAGCTATCCCACACACAGGGTTAGAATAAATATTGTTATAGAGTATTTCTGTATGTATATATTCCCTGTGTGTATATTTTTCTGTGTGTGTGTGTATAATATTATTCTGTGTGTATATATATTCTTTGTGTATGTATATATTCTGTGTGTGTGTATATATATTCTGTGTGTATGTATATTCTGTGTGTGTGTATATATTCTCTGTGTGTATAATTATATTCTCTGTGTGTGTGTATATATTCTCTTTGTGTGTATATTTTTTTGTGTGTGTGTATATATTCTCCGTGTATAATTATATATTCTCTGTGTGTGTATATATTCTCTCTGTGTGTGTATATATTCTCTGTGTGTGTATATATTCCCTGTGTGTGTATATATTCCCTGTGTGTATATATTTTTTTGTGTGTGTATATATTCCCTGTGTGTATATAATATTATTCTGTATGTATAAATTCTGTGTGTATATAATATTATTCTGTATGTATATATTCCGTGTATATATTTATTTTTTTGTGTGTGTATATTATTATTCTGTGTGTGTATATACTCTCTGTATGTATATATTCTCTGTGTGTATATTGCATGTGTGTATATTCTGTGTGTGTGTATATATTCTCTGTGTGTGTGTATAATATTATTCTGTATGTATAAATTATGTGTGTATATATTCTTTCTCTGTATGTATAAATTCTGTGTGTATATAATATTATTGTGTGTGTATAAATTCTGTGTATATATATCCTGTGTGTATAAATTCTGTGTGTATATAATTATTCTGTATGTATATATTCCCTGTGTGTATATTTTTCTGTGTGTGTGTGTATATATTATTCTGTGTGTGTGTATATATTCCCTGTGTGTATAAATTTTGTGTGTGTGTGTATATATATTCTCTGTGTGTGTGTATAATATTATTCTGTATGTATAAATTCTGTGTGTATATATTCTCTGTGTATATTCTGTGTATGTATATATTCTGTATATATATATATTCATTTTATACATACCAAATATCTATCAAGTATTTTAGCCAGGTCTTCAAATGCCTTCTCAGCCGTCACTTCATTACGTGTGTGTTCTTCAATATTGTTCAGTATGTTCATCACTTGTTCATACTCGTGGAACATGTCCAATACACACGCAACACCCGTTTCTTCGCCTTCTACATCCATGGTTTTTTTTTTTTTTTTTTTTTTTTTTTTTGTGTGTTTCTGCAAAGACGAAAAAAAATTATTAGTTTTTTTTTTTTTTTTTTTTTTTTTTTAGTGTTTCAGTAAGGACAAAATTTTATTATGTTTTTTTAGTATTTCGACAAAGACTTTAGTGTTTCTGCAAATACAAAAATTATTATTGTTTTTTAGTGTTTTAGCAAAGACAAAATTTTATTATTGTTTTTTTTTTTAGTGTTTCTGCAAAGACAACAAATTATATTATTGTTTTTTTTTTTTTTAGTGTTTCAGTAAAGACGAAAAATTATTATTGCTTTTTTTTTTTTTTTTTAGTGTTTCAGTAAAGACAAAAATTATTATTGTTTTTTTTTTTAGTGTTTTTGCAATGACAAAAAATTATTATTGTTTTTGAGAGGTTATATAGCCATTCATTCAATATACATACCCAAACACTATTAATTTTTTCTAAACAGAAGAAATCCAAAATTAATTAAAAAATAAATTGGTTTAGTAGTGTATTTGGAACCTGTGTATGTGTGTGTGTGTGTGTGTGTAGTCATTACCGTGTGTGTGTGTATGTAGTCATTACCGTGTGTGTGTGTGTAGTGTGTGTGTGTGTATGTGTGTGTGTGTGTGTGTAGTCATTACCGTGTGTGTGTGTGTGTGTGTGTGAGAGTAGAGTGAGTGTCTGTGTGTGTGTGTGTGTAGTAATTAAAACACGTACACACACACACACAGATATTCTAAATACAGTAGTGAACATTAATTAATTACCAATATCAATAGTGAAGATAATATTTATTCGTGTGTGTGTGTGTGTGTGTGTGTGTGTGGTGTGTGTGTGTGTGTGTGGTGTGTGTGTATGTGTCTGTCTGTGGTGTGTGTGTGTGTAGTTATTAAAACATTCACACACACATATATTCTAAATAGTGAACATTAATTAATTTCCAATATCAATAGTGAAGATATCACCCTAAAGAAAATAATAATAATAAAAAAATAGTGAAGATGTAATGTTGGTTCACTAAGAATTGTATTGAATTTAAGGGGGTGCGGGTGTAGGGGGACAGGCTTCGGGGGGTTTAGGGGGGTGCGGGAGTATGGGGACAGGCTTGGGGGGGTTTAGGGGGGTGTGGGAGTATGGGGACAGGCTTGGGGGGTTTAGGGGGTGCGGGAATAGGGGGACAGGCTTGGGTGGGGGTGTTTAGGGGGGTGCGGGAGTAGGGGGACAGGCTTGGGTGGGGGGGTACCCCAAAGGTATTTATTGAAAGAATTACCGTTTTGTAGCAGTGTTGCCAGATCTGGCTGGGTCCCAGTATTTTACCCCTGTCATTTATTGTACTTTATCACGATTATTTCCCGGTAGTTTGTCCAGGTTAGGTTCCGGTAGTTTGCCCAGGTTAGGTCCCGGTAGTCTGATGTGGTCTAGGTTAGGTTAGGTTAGGTTAGGTTAGGTTAGGTTAGGTCAGGTCAGGTCAGGTCAGGTCAGGTCAGGCTAATTTCAAAATGCCCCATTTGAATATGCCCTATCTTGGAAATGGGGCATTTGTGGAGAAAATGCCATAGAAGAAAATAGTCTTAGAATGGTCTAAATAAGTGGGTAATGAAGGTAGAAAAACCGTACCCAATAACGGTAATAATTTCAATATTTACCTTACCAAATTAGGATCTGACCTGTTTTCAAAGTTGTAATTAATCACGTATTATTATTGTGATTATTATTATGCAAAGTTGTAATTAATCACGCATAACTTACACATCAACCCACAGACAGTATTATAAAATTACAGAGAAATAAGAACAAGTTAAAATTGAACTAAAAAATAAAATAAATATCAATGAAAGGCTACTCTATAAAATAAAGTAAAGTATTATAGTAAAATAACCTTATAAAATATAATTAGGCTTACTTAATACCGAGAAAAAAACTAAATAATAAAATTGAGTAAAATTTCTAATACTTCTAATGCAAGTTATCCAATATTTATCATACGTACTTTTTCATTAATTTTTTGGGTTTAGTTATGTATAATGAGTATTTCACAACATGCCCTCTGACCCCGGTGACATTTATAACACGATCCAACCCTCTAATAAGGAGTTGTATCCCTTATATTATGCCTGTTTCCCCCCTACCCTGTTTCCACCCTATAGGATCGGAGCCCATAGTTTTATTGTTGCCAAGTATGAGTAATTTTTCCTAGACACGGAGAATTTGGGATAATAATAGAGAATTATATATAGATTGTTCAAGAAGAAATGGGGAAATTTCTACCAGACGTCTTTTAACGTGAAGTGTAAATAAATGCATATTGGGCAAAGAAATCAACAGGCCAACTACCAGCTGAATGGGAGAGTACTCCAAAAGTCGATACAGGAGAAGGACTTGGGAATACAAGTGTCGTCCAACCTTAAATTAAGTTCTCAACCCAGGCTGCCAAGATAGCTGCCAAAGCCAACAGTCGACTGGGTATCAGAAAGAGAAACTTTACTTTTCTGAGCAAAGAGATTCTCTGGTGCCGCTCAACCTCACGTCGCCTATTGGATTTACAATCATTGCAAGATCGAAGAATCAGGGGAGACATGATACAGACTTTTAAACTACTCCATGGGTACGAATTAAGACATCCCATCCTCTAGATTCTTCCAGATGAACACGAACAACTTGAGAGGACACTCGCTAAAGTTGAAGAAACCGGACCATTGGCGAACGACGATGAAAGGAAACTGCTGGTTCGCAATCAGAGTAATCGACCAATTAAATTCACTCCCCTTGGCCTTGGCCCCAACTATACCCACATTTAAAGCACGTTACGACAGACATTTGAATATTCTAATTAAATATACTGGCTGATCGATGAGTCTTAGAGGTGGTGTCATTACAAGAAGTCCCTCTTATTTCCCCAATATTCGTTCTTAGGTAAGTGATGTAAATGTAGCCTACTGTCCGTGTGGTGGAAGTACAGTGTTGTTGGCAAATCTGAAGCAAAGATTCCTCCAAACAAACTATTCCAAGCAACAGAACACCATTAGTTTTGTTCATATGGTTCTGCAGGCTGTTTCCTGGCATACTTTGGAGGAATCAAGGCACTCCAATGTAATAACAAAACTGTACAGTACCCTCTCCTTGATTAATTAAGAGTAAACAGGGAATAAATTTCTGAGGTAAAAAGGGAAAAATCAGATGTAGAAACAAAACTGTACCCTCCCCTTAATTAATATGAGTAAATTATGAGATTATGAGTTAATTCTGAGGTAAAAAGGAAAAAATCAGATGTAGAAGTATGGGGGAAATTATTATGCCAAGGAGATCTGGCAACACTGACCCGATGTAAACAAACACCTCATCATGTCACTTATACTCATGGCTGCCTCTGGAGTTTAATAATTGAGTTGTTTTTGCCAACTCAGCTGCTGGGGTGTTTGTTTTGATGCCTCAGAGGGTGTTTTTTATTATTGGTGCAGCTTTTCCATACACTTGTTATGGTCTCAAGTGTGTAAATAAGTGTGTAATAAGGGAATAAGTGTGTTGTAAGGAGAATATGGTGCTGTTTACTAGCGCTGGAAAACGTAATTAATTTATTTTTGTTTTTTCCTTCGTTTCTATCTATCTAATTATAATAATCTTAAGTGGAATTAACACAAACTAAATTAGGATATAAGTATGTAACAAACAGAATATATATTTTTTTTTACTAGCGCTGGAAAACGTAATTAATTTATTTTTGTTTTTTCCTTCGTTTCTATCTGTCTAATTATAATAATCTTAAGTGGAATTAACACAAATTAAATTAGGATATAAGTGGTAACAGGTAGAATATATATTTTTTTTACTAGCGCTGGAAAACGTAATTAATTTATTTTTGTTTTTTCCTTCGGTTCTATCTATCTAATTATAATAATCTTAAGTGGAATTAAACAAATTAAATAAGTGTGTAACAAGTAGAATATATTGTTTTGTTTTTTTACTAGCGCTGCAAAACGTAATTAATTTATTTTTGTTTTTTCCTTCGTTTCTATCTGTCTAATTTTAATAATCTTAAGTGGAATTAAACTTATTAAATAAGGAAATAAGTGTGTAACAAGTAGAATATATTGTTTTTTTTTTACTAGCGATGGAAAATGTAATTAATTTATTTTGGTTTTTTCCTTCGTTTCTATCTATCTAATTATAATGATCTTAAGTGGAATTAACACAAACTAAATGAGGAATTAAGTGTGTAATAAGGATAATTGGTAAAGGTAAAGAAGTAGTTAATTCACTATATTGTATATTTTACTATCAATACCCACTATTTGGTATTAGTATAGAAGTTCTCCATTCACTATATTGTATATTTTAGTATCATTACCCACTAGTTTGGACCATTCTAACACACTTTTCATCTATGGTGTTTTTCTCGGAGATGCCCCGTTTTTGAGATATGCCCCGTTTTACAAACATAAGTTAAAGTTTTGACCTCGTTGTTGCTGCCCCCTAATTTTAATCTCAGTGCAATTTGTATATATGTCTATTATTATTTACAGAGGGCGAGGGAGAGTGAACGCAAGTGAGAGACACACACACACACGCTGACACACACACACAGGCGCTGATAAACACATGCGCTGACAAACACACGCGCTGACAAACAAACACACACACAAACACACACTGACAAATAAACAAATACTCACACTGACAAGAACACACACACACTGACAAGCACAAACACACACAAACAAACACACACACACTAACACACACACAAACAAACACACACACTCCAAAAGCACAATGACGGCCTCTGCATGTGAGAACCAGGCGGCCAAGATGCTGGAGGCGTTACAGAGCGACCTTAAGTCACTATGTATGGAAACTAAGAAGAGATATCCACACATTAAAGACGTGAGTTGTTGTGGTTGTAGTTGTTGGTTGTGTGTGTGTGAGTTAATGTTGTGGTGGTGTGTGTGTGTGTGAGTTAATTTTGTGGTGGTTGTGGTTGTTGTATGTGTTGTGGTTGTTGTGGTGGTAGTTGTAATAATAATAGTGTGAGTTAATGTAATAATAATAATAATAATTGTTATTATTATTATACTAACAATAAAAATAACATTACTACTACTTCTCATAATAATAATACTAATACTAATAATAATAATAATAATAACAACAATACTACTACTACAACTTCTTCTAATAATAATAGTAATAATAATAATAAAAATAAAAATAAAAATATCAATGCTAATATTTTACTACTACTACTACTACCACTACTACTACTAACAATAATAATAATAATAATAATAATAAAAATAATAATAAAAATATCAATGCTAATATTTTTTACTACTACTACTACTACTACTATTAATAATAATAATAATAAAAATAATAATAATAATATCAATACTAACAACAACACTACTACTACTACTACTACCACTACTACTACTACTACTACTACTACTACTAATAATAATAATAATAATAATAATAATAAAAATAATAATAATAAAAATATCAATGCTATTTTTTTTACTACTACTACCAATAATAATAATAATAATAAAAAAAAAAAAATTCTCACCGTCCTCACCCGCCGACAGTCGTGCGAGGAAGCGATTATCAAAGTGAGAGGCGCCAGTATGAACCCACAGTCGTCACTCTCACAAATCACCTCACAAGTCCTCTACCCTCTGGTCCAAGCTGCCGAAACCAAGGATGCCAAGATTGTTAAGGTGAGGGGGGGGGGGAGATGGGGGGGGGGATGGGGGTGGGGAAAGGGGGGGTGGGGGGGGATGGTGTGTGTGTGTGAGAGGAGGGATGGGGGGAGGGAAGGAGGGGGGGGGGAAGGATGGTGAGAGAGGGGGGGAGGTGGGGGGGATGGTGTGTGTGAGAGAGAGAGATAGAAAGTGTGTGTGTGTGAGAGAGAGAGCGAGAGAGAGAGGGGGGGGGAGGGGGAGGGTGTGTGTGTGTGTGAGAGAGAGAGAGAGAGAGAGGAGGGGAGGGGGAGGGATGGTAGTAAGTATGAAGGAAATGTGTGTGTGAGAGAGAGAGAGTGTGTGTGTGTGAGAGAGAGAGAGAGAGAGAGAGAGAGAGGGATGGTGGTATGTATGAAGGAAATTTGTGTGTGAGAGAGAGAGAGAGTGAGTGTGTGTGTGTGTGTGTGTGAGAGAGAGAGAGCGAGAGAGAGAGGAGAGAGGGTAGGGATGGTGGTAAATATGAAGGAAATGTGTGTGAGAGAGAGAGAGAGAGAGAGAGTGTGTGAGAGTGAGAGAGAGAGTGTGTGTGAGAGAGAGAGAGAGGAGGGATGGTGGTATGTATGAAGGAAATATGTGTGTGAGAGAGAGAGAGAGAGTGAGTGTGTGAGAGAGAGAGAGAGAAAGAGAGAGAGAGAGAGGGGGGAGGAGGGTAGGGATGGTGGTATGTACTGTATGAAGGAATTGTGTGTGAGAGAGAGAGAGAGAGAGAAAGAGAGAGAGAGAGAAAAATTAAAACCAATCTTCCTTCTCTCCAACAATTATCCCTAAAAAAACCTAATGCAGAAATTAATCATAGCGTGTGTGTGTGTGTATAGAAATTTCATCATGTGTGTGTGTGTGTGTGTTTATGTGTGCGTGTGTGTTTTTATGAGTGTGTATGTGTGTGTGTGTGTGTTTTATGTGTGTGTGTGTGTATTAAAACATTCCCCACACCTTCTCCCCAAACAATTATCCCAAATCATAGTGTGTGCGTGCGTGTGTGTGTTTATGTGTGCGTGTGTATGTGTACATGTGCGCATGTGTGTGTTTATGTGGGCGTGTGTATGTTCATGAGCGCTTGTGTGTGTTTAATGTGCGCGTGTGTGTGTGTATGAGCGCATGTGTGTATTTATATGCGCGTGCGTGTGTGTTTATGTGCGAGTGTGCGTGCATTTATGAGCGCGTGTGTGTGTTTATGTACCTTGCATGTGTGTTTTTATGAGTGCGCGTGTGTATTCATATGTGCGTGTGTATTTAAAACATCCCCCACCCACACACACACATTCTCATTCCAAACAGTTATCGCTGAGTTTGATGCAACGGCTGATAGTGGCGGGTGTTGTTGACGGGTGTAGTGGAGAGCATGTAGTGGAAACCCTGTGGATGCTGATGGAGGCTGGGGTGGAAGAGTTAAAGGTGTTACAGACGGTTACACTCTTACTCACCACAAACCCAGCCATACAGGGACATAGTTTGGCTAAGGTAAGGATTAATTATTGACTCGTCTAACTATCTATTTATCTCTCTATCTATCTATCTATCTCTATCTCTCTCTCTCTCTCTCTCTGTCTGTGTGTGTGTCTATCTATCTGTCTATCTCTCTATCTATCTCTCTCACTACACACACAGCCATACAGGGACATAGTTTGGCTAAGGTAAGGATTAATTATTGACTCGCTTACTTACTCTCTATCTATTTGTCTCTCTCTCTCTCTCTCTCTCTCTCTCTCTCTCTGTCTATCTATCTATCTATCTCTGTCTCTCTCTCTCTCTCTCTCTCTCTCTCTCTCTCTCTATATATATATATATATATATATATATATATATATATATATATATATATATATATATATATATATATATATATATATATATATATATATATATATATATATATATATAATATATATATACTGTATATATATATCTCTCTCTTACTCACTACAAACTCACTATTTACTCACTTACTTACTCAGTAAGTTAGTCAGTTAATATAATAATAAAATAATAATCATCACATATCTCTCTCTCTCTCTATCTCTCTGTCTGTCTGTCTGTCTGTCTAATAATAACTATCATTCTCTCTCTCTCTCAGGCGCTAGTGTTGTGTTTCCGCCTTCACTTCACCAAGGACGCGACGGTCGTCAACACGGCCAGCGCCACCGTCAGACAACTGGTGAGCGTCGTGTTCGAACGTGTCGTGGCCGAGGACGCACCAACACAAACAACAACAACACAACAACAACAACAACAACACGAGGAGATGCCCAGGTTAGTTTTCTAATATTAATAACCTAACATAATCTAACTTTAATTCAACAGTAGAGAGAGAGAGAGAAAATGTAAAGAGAGATAGAGAGAATAAACCTAACTTTATTTCCACAGGGGAGAGGAAGGTGAGAGTATAGAGAGAGAGAGAGAGAGAAAATGTAAAGCGAGAGATTAAAGAGAGAGTAAAAAGAAGAGAGAGAGAGAATAAACCTAACTTTATTTTGACAGGGGAGAGGAAGGTGAGAGTATAGAGAGAGGAGGAGGAGAGAGAGAGAAAATGTAAAGTAAGAGATGAGAGAGAGAGAGAATAAAAATTTTTTTAAAAGAGAGAGAATAAACCTAACTTTAATTCCACAGGGGAGAGGAAGGAGAGAGTATAGAGAGAGAGAAGAAGGAGAGAGAGTAGAGAGAAAATGTAAAGCGAGAGATTAGAGAGAGAGAGAATGTAAAGCGAGAGATGAGAGAGAGAGAGAAAACGTAAAAAAAGAGAGAGAGAATAAACCTAACTTTCTTTTGACAGGGGAGAGGAAGGAGAGAGTATAGAGAGAGGAGAAGGAAAGAGAGAAAATAAAGAAAGAGAATAAAAAAAGAGAGAATAAAGCTAACTTTCTTTCGACAGGGGAGAGGAAGGAGAGAGTATAGAGAGAGAGAGAAGGAGAGAGAAAAAGAGAAAGAGAGTAAAGATAGTAAAAAAAGAGAGAGAGAGTAAATATTATGTAACCTAACTTTCTTTCAACAGGGGAGAGGAAGGAGAGAGTATAGAGAGAGGAGAAGGAGAGAGAAAATGTAAAGTGAGAGATGAGAGAGAGAGAGAAAAAATGTAAAAAGAGAGAGAGAGAAAATGTAAAAAGAGAGAGAAAGTGTAAAAAGAAAGAGAATAAAAAAAGAGAGAGAGAATAAACCTAACTTTATTTCGACAGGAGAGAGAGAGAGAATGTAAAGCGAGAGATGAGAGAGAGAGAGAGAAAGAGTAAAGCGAGAGATGAGAGAGAGAGTAAAAAAAGAGAGAGAGTAAATATAATGTAACCTAACTTTAATTCGACAGGGGAGAGGAAGGAGAGAGAGAGAGAGAGAAAATGAAAACCGAGAGATGAGAGAGAAAATCTAAAGCGAGAGATTAGAGAAAGAAAATTTAAAGAGAGAGAGAATAAACCTAACTTTATTTCCACAGGGTAGAGAGAGAGAGAGAGAATAAAGCTAACTTTCTTTCGACAGGGGAGAGGAAGGAGAGAGTCTAGAGAGAGGTGGTGCAGGAGGTGAGGTGAACTTTGAAGAATTAAAAGTAAGAAGTGCCTCACCACCCAAAACACTCCATCCAGCAGCTGCAGACGCCTACCTTATGTTTCAGGTATGTTTGTTTACGTTTGTGTGTTTTTTTTTTTACGTGTTTTTTTTGTGTGTGTGTTTACGTTTTTTTTTTTTTTGGGTGTTTGTGTTTTTTAGTGTTTTTTTACGTTTTTTTGTGTGTGTGTGTGTGTGTGTGTGTGTGTTTGTGCCTCTCCACCCAAAACACTCCATCCAGCAGCTGCCAACGCCTACCTTATGTTTCAGGTATGGGGTGTGTGTGTGTGTTTGTGTGTGTGTTTACTTGTGTGTTTTTTTTTTGTGTGTGTGTTTGTTTTTACGTTTTTTTTTTTTTTTTTTTTTTGTGTGTTTGTGTTTGTGTGTGTGTTTACTTGTTTTTTGTGCGTGTTTGTTTGTTTGTGTGCGTGTGTGTGTGTATGTGTGTTTACTTGTTTTTTTTTTGTGTTTTTGTGTGTTTACCTGATGATTTGTGCGTGTTTTTGTTTGTGTGTTTGTTTGTGTGTGTGTGTTTATCTGATGATTTGTGCGTGTGTTTTTTGTTTGTTTGTCCATCCAGCAGCTGCCGACGCCTACCTTATGTTTCAGGTATGGGGTGTGTGTGTGTGTTTGTTTATGTGAGTGTTTGTTTGTTTACATGTGTGTGTGTGTGTTTACCTGAAGATTTGTGTGTGTTTTTGTGTGTGTACCTGATGATTTGTGTTTTTGTGTGTGTACCTGATGATTTGTGTTTGTTTGTGTGTATGTGTGTGTGTTTACCAGATGATTTGTATGTGTTTGTGTTTTTATGTGTGTGTGTTTGTGTGGAGGGGTAGGGGCTGAAAGGGCGAAAATTTTCAAGGAATATATCCATGAATTTTGGAAATATTCAGAAATTTTCATATTTTTTCTCTGTATTTTATTTTTTCCAAGCCAAAAAAAAAATATTCAGAAATAAATACATGAATAAAATAAAATAATAATGTTTTTTACTCATATTTACTCACACATACATATATTTATTTACTCATATTTACTCACACATTTATTTACTCACAGTTACTCACACATACTCATATATTTATTTACTCACACTTACTCATATATTTATTTACTCATATTTACTCACACATACTCATATATTTATTTACTCACACTTACTCATACATACTCATATATTTATTTACTCACACTTACTCACACATACTCATATTTATTTACTCACTTACTCACACATACTCATATTTTTATTTACTCACACTTACACATACTCATATATATTTACTCACACTTACTCACACATACTCATATTTATTTACTCACACTTACTCACACATACTCATATATTTATTTACTCACACTTACTCACACATACTCATATATTTATTTACTCACACTTACTCACACATACTCATATATTTATTTACTCACACTTACTCACACATACTCATATATTTATTTACTCACACATACTCATATTTTTACTCACTCACATACTCATACATACTCATATATTTATTTACTCACACTTACTCACACATACTCATATATTTATTTACTCACACTTACTCATATATTTATTTACTCACACTTACTCATACATACTCATATATTTATTTACTCACACTTACTCATATATATATTTACTCATATTTACTCACACATACTCATATATTTATTTACTCACACATACTCATATTTATTTACTCACTTACTCACACATACTCATATTTTTACTCACACTTACTCACACATACTCATATTTTTACTCACACTTACTCACACATACTCATATATTTATTTACTCACACTTACTCACACATACTCATATTTATTTACTCACACATACTCATATATTTATTTACTCATACTTACTCATACATACTCATATATTTACTCATATTTACTCACACATACTCATTTATTTATTTACTCATATTTACTCACATACTCATATATTTATTTACTCACACTTACTCACACATACTCATATTTTTATTTACTCACACTTACTCACACATACTCATATATTTATTTACACACATACTCATATATTTATTTACTCACTTTAATTACTCACACTTACTCACACATACTCATATTTTTACTCACACTTACTCATACACTTCCACACTCTTCCGCACAATTCCTCACACACTTCCACACTCTTCCACACACAATTCCACACACTTCCACACAATTCCTCACACTCTTCCACACTCTTCCACACACACTTCCACACTCTTCCGCACAATTCCTCACACACTTCCACACTCTTCCACACACACTTCCACACTCTTCCGCACAATTCCTCACACACTTCCACACTCTTCCACACAATTCCTCACACACTTCCACACTCTTCCACACTCTTCCACACAATTCCTCACACACTTCCACACTCTTCCACACTCTTCCACACAATTCCTCACACACTTCCACACTCTTCCACACACTTCCACACTCTTCCACACACTTCCACACACTTCCACACTCACTTCCACACAATTCCTCACACACTTCCACACTCTTCCACACACACTTCCACACTCTTCCACACAATTCCTCACACACTTCCACACTCTTCCACACTCTTCCACACAATTCCACACTCTTCCACACTCTTCCTCACACACTTCCACACTCTTCCACACTCTTCCACACACTTCCACACTCTTCCACACAATTCCTCTCACACTTCCACACTCTTCCACACTCTTCCACACACACTTCCACACTCTTCCACACAATTCCTCACACTTCCACACTCTTCCACACAATTCCACACACACTTCCACACTCTTCCACACAATTCCTCACACACTTCCACACTCTTCCACACAATTCCTCACACTCTTCCACATAATTCCACAAACACTTCCACACACTTCCACACAATTCCTCACACTCTTCCACACACACACAATTACTCACACACACTTACTCACACCTTTATTCTCACAATTCACAATTCCACACATAATTACACATAATTACACACACCTACACACAATTACACACACACCTACACAATTACACACACCTACACACAATTACACACAATTACACACACACCTACACACTCCCACACACCTACCCACACAATTCCACACACACTTACAATTCCACACACAATTACACACACCTACTCACAATTACTCACTCACATTTTACTCACACACAGGATTTGGTACAACTAGTGAATGCTGATGAACCCCTCTGGCTCCTGGGACTCACGGAGATGACTCGCACATTTGGACTCGAATTGCTGGAGTCCGTACTCACAACATTCCCTACGGTATTCTATAATGTGAGTTGTTGTGAGTTGTTTTGGTGGTTGTGGGGGTGGATGTTGTGGTTGTTGTTGTTGTTGTTGTTGTAGTTGTTGTTGTTATTGTGGTAGTAGTAGTTGTTGTTGTTGTTATTGTGGTTGTTGTAATAGTAGTAGTAGTTGTTGTTATTGTGGTTGTTGTAGTAGTAGTAGTTGTTGTTGTTGTGATTGTAGTAGTAGTAGTAGTAGTTGTTGTATTAGTAGTAGTAGTTGTAGTTATAATAGTAGTAGTTGTAGTAGTTGTTGTAATAGTAGTAGTAGTAGTAGTTGTTGTAGTAGTAGTTGTAGTTATAATAGTAGTACAGTAATAGTAGTTGTTGTTATTGTTGTGGTAGTAGTAGTAGTTGTAGATGTTGTAATAATAGTAGTAGTAGTAGTAGTTGTTGTTGTTATTATTATTTTTTATTTATTGTTCTTTATTTATTTAACTCTTTTCATAGTTAATATTGTTTTCATTGAGTCAGTTCACTATTTTCCTAGTTAATAGTTTTTTAATCTTCTTTTTCCTCGGCAGCCGTATGACCTCGCTGTTGTTTAGTCATATTATATTTATTTAGTCATAGTATAATTTAAAAATTAGTTAACTTTATTTTTTCATTATAATTTTATTTGAGTTGTAATATTATTTCCTTCATTATTATTATTATGTATATATGTATAGTTATATTATTTTTTCATTATTTCTATCATAAAATATTCATTCCTTATATTATTTCCTTCATTATATTAATTTTAGTCATAATATTTCTTTCATTATAAAATATTCATTCATTATTATTATTATTATTATTTCCTTCATTAAGCTCCACATACACACACAGTTTTTTAACCGTTAACTGGAGGTCAGTTTGAGTGTGTATAGGGATATTTTGGACTGTAGTCAGGACGGAAAGCACATCGCATCAACTGAAACACATGTTGAAAATGTGGCATAAGTTGCACACCAACCATAGTGGTGTTGGAATAGATGTGGTGCTGTGTGTGTGTTGAGAGGATAGTGTGTTTGGGGGGAATTATTGACATTTACAAGGGATATCCATGTATATGTAAAGTGTAAAGTAGTCATTACTCACACAGAAATAAGAAAGCAGCTGCCTATGACCATTGTCACACTATGCAGCTCTGACGTTATGGAGAAGCCACAGCGGCGGAGCCGCATAGTGTGACAATGGCCTATGATGTCCTGTTAAGTAAATTAAAAGAAAAAGATGAATCTCTCTCGCTTCTTTTTTTCCCTACATGTGAGTACCACAGGTAAACTGTGAAGTACAATGTTCAAATGTTGTATAGGAAGAGATGTTGTTATGGTGTTGTCTGTGTGTTAACTAAGGTTAGGATGGAAGGTACGACTGTATAGTGTGTGTACATACAGTGGACTGCAGTCCATCAGTTCAGTCAGACTGTCAATTAAAACTGTGTGTGTATGGAGGACTTTATACAGTACTGTATATATATTTAGTCATTATTTCCTTCATTATATATTCACTCATCATCATATTTCCTTCCTTCCTTCATTATTAAACCTTTTCATTATCATTATATTTATTGTTTCATTATATTAGCCAGGGGTTGGTGACTTACTGAGAACCTTTGCCTTTGAGCTTCTTGAATCACTGCTCAAACAATACCCAACAGTTTTCTACAATGTGAGTGTATGTGTGTGTGTGTTTTTGTGTGTTGGGGTCTGTGTGTGTGTTTGTATGTGTGTGTGTGTCGGGAGGCCAGGTGCTTTATCTTCCTGTGTGTCTGTGTGTGTGTTGGGGCCTCTGGTGCTTTATCTTCCTGTGTGTGTATGTGTTTGTTGGGGTCTTGTGCTTTATGTTGCGTGTGTGTGTGTGTATGTGTGTGTGTGGAGGCCAGGTGCTTTATCCTCCTGTGTGTGTGTGTGTGTGTGTATGTGTGTTGGGGTCTGTGCGTGTGTGTGTATTGGGGTCTGTGCTTTATCCTCCTGTGTGTCTGTGTCTGTGTGTGTGTGTGTCGGGGTCTGTGCTTTATCCTCCTGTGTGTGTGTGTTGGGGCCTCTGGTGCTCTATCCTCCTGTGTGTCTGTGTCTGTGTGTGTGTGTGTTGGGGTCTGTGCTTTATCCTCCTGTGAGTGTATGTGTGTGTGTCGGGGTCTGGTGCTTTATCCTCCTGTGTCTGTATGTGTGTGTGTGTTGGGGTCTGTGCTTTATCCTCCTGTGTGTGTGTATGTGTTGGGGTTGGTGCTTTTTGCTGTGTGTGTGTGTGTGTGTGTGTTGGGGCTGGTGTGTGTTTGTATGTGTGTGTGTGTCGGGAGGCCAGGTGCTTTATCTTCCTGTGTGTCTGTGTGTGTGTTGGGGCCTCTGTGCTTTATCCTCCTGTGTGTGTGTGTGTCAGGGTCTGTGCTTTATCCTCCTGTGTGTGTGTGTGTGTGTGTGTTGGGGCCTGGTGCTTTATCCTGTGTGTGTGTGTGTGCTGGGGCTGCTTTATCCTGTGTGTGTGTGTGTGTGTGTCTGGGCTTGTGTGTGTGTGTGTGTGTGTGTGTGTGTGTCGGGGCCTGTGCTTTATCCTGTGTGTGTGTGTGTGTGTGTGTGTCGGGGCTTGTGTGTGTGTGTACCATTTGTTTACACCATTCAATTATTTACACTCCATTGTTTAATTACTCTCTTTATTTACACCACTCACTCACACTACATCATCATTTCTCTCTCTCTCTCTCTCCCTCCCCTCCCTCTCTCTTTCTCACCATCACATCATCACACACTCTCTCCCTCTCTCACACACACCATCACCGCTCTCTCTCTCACAATACACACATCATCACTCACTCACCCTCTCTCACACCATCACCCACCCACCCTCTCCCTCTTCCTCATCACCCACTCTCTCACACACCCTCTCTCTCCAACACAGCATCCAGAGTTCACCTTCCTACTCCGAGACCGTGTGTGTGCCCTGGTGATCAAACTCTTCTCTCCAAATATCAAATACCGCGCCTCAGTTCCCGCCAGCGTTCAACAGGCCACGCCCCTAGACAAGCCCTACTTCCCTATTGCTATGAGGCTCCTGCGTCTGG
>JAWQEG010000754.1:0-22500 GCA_033782935.1 Petrolisthes cinctipes | reverse complement strand
TATTATTATTACTACTACTATTATTATTATCATTATTTTTATCATCATCATCATTATTATTATTATTTGTATTAATATATATATATTTTTATTTTTCCACAGTCTGGAGATGTTGGACAAATTGGAGCCTCCTAACATTCCCGAGGGTTACGGTGTGAGTTTAGCATACTATTGCCTCCTGGATATTATACGGTCCGTTCACCTCGTTATGATGGGACCTAATGCACTCACTGAAGGTATTGGTGGTGTTGTTGTTGGTGTTGTTGTTGGTGTTGTTGTTTAGTTGTAGTAGTAATAGTAATAATAATAACAGTTGTAGTAGTAATAGTAATAATAATAATAATAGTAGAAATAGTAAATTAAAATAATAATAATAATAAAAATAATAGTTATAGTAGTAATAATGCTAATAATAATAATAATAACAGTTGTAGTATTAATAGTAATAATAATAATAATAATACTGGAAATAGTAAAATAAAACAATAATAATAATAATAATAATAACAATAACAGTTCTAGTAGTAATAATGATAATAATAATAATAATAATGATAGTAGAAATAATAAAAGAAAATAATAATAATAATAACAGTTGTAGTAGTAATAATGATAATAATAGAAATAATAAAAGAAAATAATAATAATAATAACAATTGTAGTAGTAATAATAATAATAAAAATAATAGTTTTATTAGTAATAATGATAATAATAATAATAATAGTAGAAATAGTAAAACATAATAATAATAATAACCATAATAGTTGTAGTAGTAATAGCACAGTGATAGAGTCTGTGGCTGCAATCTTGTGGCCCAGCGTTCGATCCTTGCTCGGGACACGATAAAAATCTTTCACTGATGCCAGAGGTTACCCCCACCACCCCCTGTCAGCAAGAAGTGGGGGGGGGGTTTGAGTCAGCTGTGTGAGGTGTTCCTGCTGACACAGACATAGCCAAGGCTTTAAACCTTTAAATAATAATAATAATAGACATACAGTAATTATCCACATTATTTATTTATTTATTTATTTATTTATTTATATTTATTTACAGGAAGTAGTGAACAATATGCACCAACAGATAATAATAATAATAATAATAACAATAATAATAATAATAATAATAATAATAATAACAATAATAATAATAGTCAAATAATAATCATCCACACTATTTATTTATCATCCACATTTATTTATTTATTTATTTATTTATATATATTTACAGGAAGTAGTGAACAATACTCACCAACAGCTGAAGAGAGAAAGGTCCAATAATAATAATAATAACAATAATAGTCGTATATTAATTATCCACACTATTTATTTATTCATTTATTTATTTATTTATTTATTTATTTATATATATATTTATTTACAGGAAGTAGTGAAGAGAGGAAGAGAAGAAGGTCCAATAATAACAATAATAATAATAATAATAATAATAAGTCAAATATTAATCAACACACTATTTATTTATTTATTTATTTATATATATATTTGTTTACAGGAAGTAGTGAACAGTACTCACCAACAGCTGAAGAGAGGAAGGTTCATGAACAACTAGTTAATTCAGCTTGGTGTGGACTGTTGGCAGCACTCACTGTATTATTAGAAGCTTGTACTGATGAAGCTGCTACCGAAAGTATACTCAAAGCTATACAGGTGTGTGTATGTGTATTTATCTTCTGTGTGTGTGTGTAATTATAAAACTTTGTGTATGTGTGTGTGTGTGTGTAGTGTCCTGTATTTTAAAACTCAATTATCATATTTTTCTTTAAAGTTATGTGTGTGTGTGTAATTTTATATCTTCTGTGTGTGTGTGTGTAGTTTTATCTTCTGTGTGTGTATGTGTGTGGGTAATTATGCATCTTCTGTGTGTGTGTGTGTGTAATTATTTATCTTCTGTGTGTGTGTGTGTGTAGATTAAGGCCTGGAAGTATGTGTGTGTGTGTGTGTATTTATCTTCTGTGTGTGTGTGTGTGTGTAGATTAAGGCTTGGAAGTATGTGTGTGTGTGTGTGTGTGTGTGTGTGTGTGTGTGTGTGTGGACTGTTGGCAGCACTCACTGTATTACTAGAAGCATGTACTGATGAAGCTGCTACCGAAAGTATACTCAAAGCTATACAGGTGTGTGTATGTATGTATGTGTGTGTGTGTAATTATTTATCTTCTGTATGTGTATGTATGTGTGTATGTAATTATAAAATATTGTGTGTGTAATTATAAAACTCTGTGTGTGTATGTAATTATTTATCTTCTGTGTGTGTGTGTGTGTGTATGGAAAACTCAACCAGTGTGTGTGTGTATGTATGTGTGTGTGTGTATGTAATTATAAAACTGTGAGTGTGTGTAATTATAAAACTGTGTGTATGTGTGTAATTATTTATCTTCTGTGTGTGTGTGTTTGTGTGTGTGTGTGTGTGTGTAATGATGAAGCTGCTACAGAAAATATACTCAAAGCTATACAAGTGTGTGTATGTGTGTGTATGTAATTATAAAACTGTATGTGTGTGTATGTAATTATAAAACTGTGTGTGTGTATGTAATTATAAAACTCTGTGTGTGTAATTTTAAAACTGTGTGTGTGTAATTTTATATCTCGTGTGTGTGTATGTGTGTAATTTTATATCTTCTGTGTGTGTGTGTGTGTAATGATGAGGCAGTGACAGAAAGTATATTCAAAGTTATACAGGTCTGTGTGTGTATGTGTAATTATATAACTTAGTGTGTGTGTATGGGTAATTATTTATCTTCTGTGTGTGTATGTGTGTGTGTATGGAAAACTGTGTGTGTGTAATTTTAAAACTGTGTGTGTATGTGTGTAATTTTATATCGTGTGTGTGTATGGGTAATTATTTATCTTCTGTGTGTGTGTGTGTAATTATTTATCTTCTGTGTGTGTGTGTGTACTGATGAGGCAGTGACAGAAAGTATATTCAAAGTTATACAGGTCTGTGTGTGTATGTGTAATTTTAAAACTCTGTGTGTTTATGTGTGTATGTAATTATAAAACTTTGTGTGTGTGTATGTAATTATAAAACTGTGTGTGTATGTGTGTAATTATTTATCTTCTGTGTATGTATGTGTGTGTGTGTGTATGTATGTATGTAATTATAAAAGTTTGTGTGTGTGTAATTTTAAAACTTTGTGTGTGTGTAATTATAAAACTGTGTGTGTGTGTGTGTGTGTGTGTGTTTAGGGCAGCCAGTAAAAGGTCACTAAATACTCCCTCTCTTTCTCCCCCTTCCAACCCCCCATCTCTCCCTCTCTCCATCCCTCCAACCCCCCATCTCTCCCTCTCTCCATCCCTCCAACCCCCCATCTCTCCCTCTCTCCATCCCTCCAACCCCCCCTCTCTCCATCCCTACAACCCCCCCTCTCTCCATCCCTCCAACCCCCCATCCCCCCCTCTCTCCATTCCTCCAACCCCCCCTCTCTCCATTCCTCCAACCCCCCCTCTCTCCCTCTCTCCCCCCATTCCAACCCCCTCTCTCCCTCTCTCCATCTCTCCAACCCCCCTCTCTCTTTCTCTCCATTCCTCCAACACCCCTCTCTCCCTCTCTCCATTCCTCCAACCCCCATCTCTCCCTCTCTCCATCCCTCCAACCCCCCTCTTCCCCCCATTCCAACCCCTCTATATCTTCTTCCCCCCAACCCCCCTCTCCCTCCCTTCCATCCCCCCAACCCTCCCACACACCCCAACCCCCCAACTCTCCAACCCCCCCCCCTCATTCCAACTCCCTCCCTCACCCCCTCTCTCCATCCCTCCAACCTCTCTCCCCCATCTCTCCCTCTCTCCAACTCCCTCCCTCACCCCCTCTCTCCAACCCCCAACCCCCATCTCTCCCTCCATCCAAACCCCCTCTATTTCTTCTTCCCCCATTCCAACCCCCATCTCTCCCTCCCTCCCTCCCCCCCTCTCCAACCCCCAACCCCCATCTCTCCCTCCCCCATTCCAACCCCCCATATCTCCCTCACCCTCCAAACCCCCCCAACTCCCACCCATCCCCCCTGTCTCACCGCCCCCAACATTACAGACCTTCGCAAGCCTGGCGGGCAAACTCGAACTGACAACACCCCGAGACGCCTTCATCACCGCCCTATGTAAGTCCTGCCTACCCCCTCACTACACACTCACCGTACTGAACAACGCCAGTGTGGCCGCGTCTGCCTCCGCCGCCGCCGCCTCGTCCTCGTCCTCGTCTTCTGCCGTCGGCCGCGGACACCAACGCACCCCAAGCCAGGAGGCACAACAACAACAACAGCAACAGCACCAATATTATGATGCTGAAGTGAGTGTTATGAAGTGTTGTTATTTGTTGTTATTTGTTATTGAATCGAGGTCGCCCAGGAATCACAACAATAACAGCAACAGCACCAATATTATGATGCTGAAGTGAGTGTTGTGAAGTGTTGTTATTTGTTGTTATTTAATTATGTTTGTTGTTATTTTAGTATTATTTTGTTGTTATTTTAAGTGTTATTTTTCCAAGCCAGGAATCACAACAATAACAACACCAATATTATGATGCTGAAGTGAGTGTTATTTGTTGTTATTTGTTGTTATTTTAGTATTGTTTTGTTGTTATTTGTTGTTATTAAATTATGGAAGCCAGGAATCACAACAACAAAAACAATTAGTGTTATTTCTAGTGGTGTTTGTAATTTTTTTAACTTTTGTATTCCATATAAATAATGCCATTTTTTGCACTACATTACTCAACTCTAAAGCCTAATATTATTTATAATGATACACACACACACACACACTCACACACACACACACACACACACACACACACACACACACACACACACACACACACACTACCTCTAAAACATAAACTAGCACTTACTCTCTCTCACTCTTTTACACACACACACACACACTCTAAAACATAAATTAGCACTGACACTCTCTCACTCTTTTACACACACACACACACACACACACTACCTCTAAAACATAAACTAGCACTGACTCTCTCTCACTCTTTTACACACACACACACACTTTACATACTAATCATTTCACCCACTTTCCCACTACTTTCATAGGTTCGTCATCAAGTGGTAGCAGTGGGTACGGCATTACACACACACACATACACACACTTTATATACTAATAATTTTACACGCACACACACACACATACACACTTATTATACAGTACTAATCATTTCACCCACTTTCCCACCACTTTCTAGGTTCGTCATCAAGTGGTAGCAGTGGGTACAGCATTACACACACATACACACACACACACACACACAACATAAACTAGCATTGACTCTTTTTACACACACACACACTTTATATACTAATCATTTTACATACACATACACACACACGCACACATAGAACACACACACACACACACACTTTATATACTTATCATTTTACAGACACACACACACACTTTATATACTAATCATTTTACACGCACACACACACACACACACACACACACACAACATAAACTAGCACTAACTCTTTACAAACACACACTTTACATACTAATCACTTTAACCACTTTCCCACTACTTCCTAGGTTCGTCATCAAGTGGTAGCAGTGGGTACAGCATTACACACACACACACACACACACACACACACTAGCACTGACTCTCTCTCACTCTTTTACACACACACACACACACACACACTTTACATACTAATAATTTCACCCACTCTCCCACCACTTTCTAGGTTCGTCATCAAGTGGTAGCAGTGGGTACGGCCCTAGCCACACACACACACACACACACACACACACACACAACATAAACTAGCACTGACTCTTTACACACACAAACACTGTACATACTAATTATTTTACCCACTTTCCCACCACTTCATAGGTTCGTCATCAAGTGGTAGCAGTGGGTATGGCATTATACACACACACACACACACACACACACAACATAAATTAGCACTGACACTCTCTCACTCTTTTACACACACACACGCACACATAGAACACACACACACCCTTCATTATACAGTACTAATCACTTCACCCACTTTCCCACTACTTCTAGGTTCGTCATCAAGTGGTAGCAGTGGGTACGGCCCTAGCCACACCATCTCTACCAGTAGGGGCTCAACAAGGACCAGTAATGTTAACCAATAAGAACCTACAGTGTATGAGGGCCACACTGTCTATGGCACACTGTCATGGTGGTGTGTTAGGAGCGGCTTGGCATCTACTCCTTACTACACTACAACACCTTGTTTGGATATTAGGACTCAAGCCTTCTACGGGCGGAAGTCTGAAGGTTAGTTGGGATATTAGGATTTAAGCCATGGATATTAGGACTTAAGCCATGGATATTAGGACTTAAACCATGGATATTAGGACTTAAACCATCTACGGGCGGAAGTCTAAGGCCGCGTTTACACCAAGCGAATCGAATCGATTCAATTCAATTCAATTCATTGCGATTCATGAATCGCTATGATGCGCCACGTTAATTCTGATGGAATCGTTTACACCAGGCAAATCGATTCAATTCAAATCAAGCCGATTCATGGCGATTCAGAATCAGTGATTGGTTTGGACCCATTTTTTCATCAGTCAAGGCGCGTCAGCCGAGCAGGAAGCATTAATAGAGGGCCCCATCAACTCAACCAACATCTTAAATTGTTCTGTGGTCATCCTAAAGAAGTCATAAAACCTTTTAGGATTATTGACCAAATCTGGGAACAAATGTCCGAAGCTCCCAAATTCTGGTCTTCTATCATTTATGGGATGCACCCATAGTCAATGCCTCCGCCTCCGTCTACGCTTTCGAAGCCACAATAGCAATGCTATTTCTGCAACAGCAAAGACATCCATCCTCCTCGGAGGCTGCCTTGGTACTGAATGATGTGTTAATCTGATTCAGTCGGTTGGAACTATGCCGATTCAAAATGACTCGAGTCAAATGATTCTTCATGAATTGAATCGATTCGATTCGCTTGGTGTAAACGCGGCTTAAAGGTGAGTTGGGATATTAGGACTTAAGGACCCTGTGAACGTGTATGAAAATTGGAGGCTTCTGATTCCTCCTAACTATGCCATGAAACAAACAAGCTCCTTCCATATAGGTGTGTGTGTGTGTATGTGTGTATGATATTTTTGAGACTTCTGATTCCTCCTAACTTTGCCATGAAACAAACAAGCTCCTTCCATATAGCCTAGGTGTATGTGTGTGTGTGTGTGTGTGTGTGTGTGTGATATTTTGGAGACTTCTGATTCCTCCTAACTACATCATGAAATAAACAAGCTCCTTCCATGTATATAGGTGTGTGTGTGTTTATTTATTATTATTATTATTTTTTTTTGCAGGCATCACTATACTATACTTTCCTATTAACTATTTTCACCCCTGTCTGTGTGTGTGTGTGTGTGTGTTACAGGCAGGACGCAGCACGGCAGAAACCAACGCCGTCATCACCACCGCCGTCATCGCTGACCTGCCGGTGCTGTCGTCAATGCTGAGCCGCCTCTTCGAATCCTCTCAGCATCTCAACGACGTGGCCCTACACCACCTCATCAACGCCCTCTGTCAACTCTCACAGGAATCAATGGAACTCGCTTATACAAACAGAGAACCCTCACTATTTGCCGTCGCGAAATTATTGGAGACCGGTTAGTGATTTAATTGTGTTTACAGTATTTTATTGTTAAGTTATTGGTTAGTGAAATTATCGTGTTGTTATATGCTTTTAATTTTCGCTAACATCAACTGAGAATCATTGTTATTTGCCGTCGCGAAATTATTGGAAACCGGTTAGTGATTTAATTGTGTTTACAGTATTTTATTTATTGTTGTTAAGTTATTGGTTAGTGAAATTATTGTGTGTATTCGCAGTTGTTTTGTTTTGGGTTTGTGAAATTATCGTGTGTTTTTTATGCTTTTTATTTTCGCTAACATTAACGTAGAACCGTCACTATTTGCCGTCGCGAAATTATTGGAGACCGGTTAGTGATTTAATTGTGTTTACAGTATTTTATTTATTGTTAAGTTATTGGTTTGTGAAATTATCGTGTGTGTAATTATACTTTTTATTTTCGCTAACACTAACCGAGAATCATAATTATTTGCTGTTGTGAAATTATTGGAGACTGGTTAGTAATTTTATTGTGTTTACAGTAATTTTTTGTTAAGTTATTGGTTTGTGAATTAATTAGTGTAGTGTAAATTAATTAGTGTAGCATAAATTAATTAGTATAGTCTAAGATAATTAGTATTGCGTAAATTAATTACCATAGCGTAAATGCGACGAAAAAATTAACTCGTCATTTTCGCAGGCGTGGTAAATCTGGGCCGCGTGGAGGTGTTATGGCGTAAATTAATTAGTATATTGTAAATTAATTAGTATAGTGTAAATTAATTAGTATAGTGTAAATTAATTAGTATAGCGTAAATTAATTAATATAGTGTATATTAATTAGTCTAGTGTAAATTAATTAGTCTAGCATATATTAATTAGTATAGCGTAAATTAATTAGCATAGCATATATTAATTAGCATAGCATAAATTAATTACCATAGCGTAAATGCGACAAAAAAAATTAACTCGTAATTTTCGACGTTAATGCGACGAAAAAATTAACCCGTCATTTTCGCAGGCGTGGTAAATCTGGGCCGCGTGGAGGTGTTGTGGCGTCCAGTGACCAACCACCTCCTGGAAGTCTGTCAACACCCACACGTGAGGATGAGGGAGTGGGGCGTGGAGGCCGTCACTTACCTGGTCAAGGCGGCACTCACACACAAACACACACCGCCACTCAAAGATAATCAGGTTTGGATGTTTGGGTGTTTGGGTGTTTGTGTGTGTGGTATCAAGGCGGTCACTGTGTTTTGGTGTTTGGGTGTGTGGTATCAAGGCGGCACTCACACACAAACACACACCGCCCCTCAAAGTTCACTGTGTTTTGGTGTTTGTGTGTGTGGTATCAAGGCGGCACTCACACACAAACACACACACACCGCCCCTCAAAGATATTCAGGTTAGGTTCTGTGTGTTTTGGTGTTTGGGTGTGTGTTATCAAGGCGGTCACTGTGTTTTGGTGTTTGGGTGTGTGGTATCAAGGCGGCACTCACACACAAACACACACCGCCCCTCAAAGATAATCAGGTTTGGATGTTTGGGTGTTTGGGTGTGTGGTATCAAGGCGGCACTCACACACAAACACACACACACACCGCCACTCAAGGATATTCAGGTTAGGTTCTGTGGATGTTTGGGTGTTTTGGTGTTTGGGTGTGTGGTATCAAGGCGGCACTCACACACAAACACACACCGCCACTCAAGGATAATCAGGTTAGGTTCACTGTGTTTTGGTGTTTGGGTGTGTGTTATTTTTTGTTTTTTTGTATTTATTTCTATTTTTATTCTTATTTGTGTTTTAATTATTTTCTGTCTTACTTATTTTCTGTCTTGCTTATTTTTTGTCTTACTTAGTCTTATTAATTTTCTGTCTTACTTATGTCTTACTTATTTTCTGTCTTATTTTCTGTCTTACTTATTTTATGTCTTACTTATTTTCTGTCTGATCTTAATTATGTCTTACTTATTTTCTGTCTTACTTATTTTCTGTCTTGCTTATTTTCTGTCTGATTTATGTCTTATTAATTTTCTGTCTTACTAATTTTTTGTCTTACTTATGTCTTGCTTATTTTCTTACTTATGTCTTGCTTATTTTCTGTCTTACTTATTTTCTGTCTTACTTATGTCTTAATTATTTTCTGTCTTACTTATTTATGTCTTATTAATTTTCTTTCTTACTTATTTTCTGTCTTACTTATTTTCTGTCTTATGTCTTACTTATTTTCTGTCTTACTTACTTATGTCTTACTTATTTTCTGTCTTAATTATGTCTTACTTATTTTCTGTCTTACTTATGTCTTACTTATTTTCTGTCTGATTTATGTCTTATTAATTTTCTGTCTTACTTATTTTCTGTCTTACTTATGTCTTAATTATTTTCTGTCTTACTTATGTCTTACTTATTTTCTGTCTTACTTATTTATGTCTTAATTATTTTCTGTCTTACTTAATCTTATAAATTTTCTGTCTTACTTATGTCTTACTTATTTTCTGTCTTACTTATTTATGTCTTAATTATTTTCTGTCTTACTTAATCTTATAAATTTTCTGTCTTACTTATGTCTTACTTATTTTCTGTCTTACTTATTTATGTCTTAATTATTTTCTGTCTTACTTAATCTTATAAATTTTCTGTCTTACTTATGTCTTACTTATTTTCTGTCTTACTTATTTATGTCTTAATTATTTTCTGTCTTACTTAATCTTATAAATTTTCTGTCTTACTTATGTCTTACTTATTTTCTGTCTTACTTATGTCTTATGGTTTTACAGACACACACACCAACATTTATTTACAGTATTTTGTCGTTATTGGTTTTACAGACACACATACACACACAATCATTTATTTGTGTTATTATTATTATTGGTTTTACACACACACATTATCATTTATTTACAGTATTTCGCCATTATTGATTTTTACACACACACACACACACACAATCATTTACAGTGTGTTATTATTATTGGTTTTATAGACACACACTCATACAATCATTTATTTACACTATTTCATCATTATCGGTTTTACAGAAGTTGACATTATTATTGGTTTTACAGACACGTACAATAATTTATTTGTGTTATTATTATTGTTGGTTTTACACACACATACAATTATTTATTTACAGTATTTCTTTGTATCGGTTTTACAGAAGTTGACATTATTATTGGTTTTACAGACACACATACAATCATTTATTTGTGTTATTATTATTGGTTTATACAGACACACACACATACAATAATTTATTTACGTTATCTCATCATCATCGGTTTTTACAGAAGTTGCAAACCCTCCTTTATTTACAGTGTGTTATTATTATTGGTTTTACACACACACACACACATACAATCATTTATTTACATTAAAGTTGTTGTTATTGGTTTTAACAGACACACACACATACAATCATTTATTTACATTAAAGTTGTTGTTATTGGTTTTAACAGACACACACACATACAATCATTTATTTGTGTTATTATTATTGGTTTTACAGACACACACACATACATACAATCATTTATTTGTGTTATTATTATTATTGGTTTTACACACACACACACATACAATCATCTATTTACAGTATTTTATCATTATTGGTTTTTACACACACACACATACAATCATCTATTTACGTTATCTCATCATTATCGGTTTTTACAGAAGTTGCAGACCTTCCTTTATTTACAGTGTGTTATTATTATTGGTTTTACACACACACACAATCATTTATTTACATTAAAGTTATTGTTATTGGTTTTACAGACACACACACATACAATCATTTATTTGTGTTATTATTATTGGTTTTACACACACACACACACACATACAATCATTTATTTACGGTATTTTATCATTATTGGTTTTAACACACACAGACACACACACACACACCAACATCTATTTACGTTATCTCATCGTCATTTTCGGTTTTTACAGAAGTTGCAGACCCTCCTTTATTTACAGTGTGTTATTATTATTGGTTTTACACACACACACACACATACAATCATTTATTTACAGTATTTCGCCATTATTGATTTTTACAAACACACACACACATACAATCATCTATTTACGTTATCTCATCATTATCGGTTTTTACAGAAGTTGCAGACCTTCCTTTATTTACAGTGTGTTACTATTATTGGTTTTACACACACACACACACACACACAATCATTTATTTGTGTTATTATTATTGGTTTTACACACACACACATACAATCATTTATTTGTGTTATTATTATTGGTTTTACACACACACACATACAATCATTTATTTGTGTTATTATTATTATTGGTATTACACATACATACAATCATTTATTTACGTTATTTTATCATTATTGGTTTTAACACACACACACATACAATCATTTATTTACGTTATCTCATCATTATCGGTTTTTACAGAAGTTGCAGACCCTCCTTTATTTACAGCGTGTTATTATTATTAGTTTTACACACACACACACACATACCATCATCTATTTACACTATTCCGTCGTTATTGGTTTTTACAGACATACACACATACCAACATTTATTTACACTATTCCGTCGTTATTGGTTTTTACAGACACACACACATACCAACATTTATTTACGTTATCTCGTCGTTATCGGTTTTTACAGAAGTTGCAGACCTTCCTTTATTTACAGTGTGTTATTATTATTGGTTTTACACACACTCACAATCATTTATTTACGTTAAAGTTGTTGTTATTGGTTTTACAGACACACACACATACAATCATTTATTTGTGTTATTATTATTGGTTTTACACACACACACATACAATCATTTATTTGTGTTATTATTATTGGTTTATACAGACACACACACACACACAATCATTTATTTGTGTTATTATTATTGGTTTTACACACACACACACACATACCAACATCTATTTACAATATTTCGTCGTTATCGGTTTTTACAGACACACACACATACCAACATTTATTTACGTTATTTCGTCGTTATCGCGTTATTTCATCATTATCGGTTTTTACAGAAGTTGCAGACCCTCCTGTTATCGCCGCTGTCCGAGGTCTCGTTGGTCGGACACCCAGACGTGAGACAGAAACAGCTGGAGTCTCTGCTACACATACTACACTCCTGTGGGGAACTTCTACACCACGGATGGCCTCTCATACTTAATATTATTGGTGCCATCAATGATAATCACAGGTTGGTACTGGGTGAGGGAGAGAGAGGGAGAGAGAGAGAGGGTGTGAGTGTGATAGAGAGATTAAGTGAAAGAGAGAGAGAGAGATTAAGGAGACAAGTTGAGTTACACATACACACACACTAGATGACCACACCTTATTTACATACGTCACTAATTGACCACACATTATTTATACACACACGTCACTATACAGGAGACAAGAGGACACACACACACACACAGACAGTGGAGCTTGGTGGTGATAATGTTGGTACCATAGCTTCACTCTGGATGACCCACACATTATTTATACACATCACTATAGATAATAATAATAATAATAACAACAATAACCTTTCCTTTCCTTCTCTTCCCCCCTGCCCCCTCCTCTCCGTCCCCACCCCCACCCCCACCCAATCTCACCCCACCCCCCCTGCCCCTCCTCTCTGCCCCAACAATAACAATAACAACCTTTCCTTCTCTTCCCCCCGCCCCCTCCTCTCCCCTCCGCCCTGCCCCCACCCCATCTCTCCTTCCTGCCCCCAAAACAGCGAACACCTGGTGCGTCTGGCCTTCCAATGCCTACAGTTGGTAGTGACGGACTTCCTGCCACTGATGCCATGGGCTTGTTTACCTCTCACTGTGGATACTGCTGCTAAGTTTGGATCACAGACTCAGGAACTCAACATCTCACTCACTGCTATTGGACTTATGGTGAGTGAGAGAGAGAGAGAGTGAGAGAGAGAGAGAGAGAGGGGAGGGGGGGGGGGGGAGAGAGAGAGAGTGTGTGTGTGTGTGAGATAGAGAGAGGGGATGTGTGTGTGTGGTGGGAGAGAGAGAGAGAGAGGAGAGAGAGAGAGAGAGTATGTGGGGTGTATGTGTGTGTGTGGTGAGAGAGAGAGAGAGAGTGTGTGGGGTGTGGGGTGTGTGTGTGGTGAGAGAGAGAGAGAGAATGTGTGTGGTGAGAGAGAGGGGATATGTGTGTGTGTGTGTGGTGGGAGAGAGAGAGTGTGTGGGGTGTGTGTGTGTTGGTAGTGACGGACTTCCTGCCACTGATGCCATGGGTTTGTTTACCTCTCACTGTGGATACTGCTGCTAAGTTTGGATCACAGACTCAGGAACTCAACATCTCACTCACTGCTATTGGACTTATGGTGAGTGAGAGAGAGAGAGTGAGAGAGAGAGAGAGGGAGGGGGGATGTGTGTGTGTGTGTGTGGTGAGAGAGAGAGTGGGGGGGGGGATGTGTGTGTGTGTGTGTGTGTGGTGAGAGAGAGAGAGAGAGACTGACTGTGTGTGTGTGTGGGGGGGGGAGAGAGAATGTTTGTGTGTGTGTGTGTGTTTCATTGCAATATTTGAAGGATTTATTTACCTCAACAACAATAACAACAACAACAAGAACTTGCTGAACTAATTAATAATATTGTTTTTTTCTTTTTACAGTGAAATATTTTGCTAAACTAATCAATAATAATTTTGTTTTTCTTTTAAACTAATCAATAATATTTTTATTTTTATTTTAAACTAATTAATAATATTTTAGTTTTTCATTTTAAACTAATCAATAATATTTTAGTTTTTCTTTTAAACTAATCAATAATAATTTTGTTCTTCTTTTAAACTAATCAATAAATATATTTGTTTTTATTTTAAACTAATCAATTATATTTTTTATTTTTATTTTAAACTAGTCAATAATATTTTTTGTTTTTCTTTTAAACTAATCAATAATATTTCTCTTTTTTTTAAACTAATTGATAATAATATTTTTCATTTTCTTTTTACAGTGGAATATTTTGATAAACTAATCAATAATATATATATATTTTTTTATAGTGAAATATATTGCTAAACTAATCGATAATACAGTAATTTTATTTTTATTTTAAACTAATCGATAATAATTTTTTTTTTTTTTTTTTTTTTTACAGTGAAATATTTTGCTAAACTAATCGATAATAATTTTATTTTTATTTTAAACTAATCAATAATATTTTTCTTTTTCTTTTAAACTAATCGATAATATTTTTGTTCTTCTTTTAAACTAATCAATAATATTTTTATTTTTATTTTAAACTAGTCAATAATATTTTTATTTTTATTTTAAACTAGTCAATAATATTTTTGGTTTTCATTTTAAACTAATCAATCATAATTTTGTTCTTCTTTTAAACTAATCAATAATATATATATTTTTTTTATAGTGAAATATTTTGCTAAACTAATCAATAATTTTTTTTTTTTTTTTTTTTTTTTTTTTTTTACATTGAAATATTTTGCTAAACTAATCAATAATAATTTTTTTTTTTTTTTTTTTTACAGTGGAATATCTCAGATTACTTTTACCAGAATCAGGAGAAGTTACGAGCGTCCCTCACCCCAGACAGCCAAGTTTTCCCTGACTTCCCTGGTGTGCCGAACATGCCGCCCTTTGACAAACTGTGGATGTGTTTGTATGCCAGGCTGGGTGAGTATTGATATGTATGTGTATGCGTGTATGCGTGTGTGTATTTGTATGCGCACACACTCACATGCGCGGTCTTTTTCTATATCTCGCATTCACACACGCATACACACGCTCGTTCTTTCTCTATCTCTCACACACTTTATCACGCATACACACGCTCGTTCTTTCTCTATCTCTCGCATTCACACACACACACACACGCGTTCTTTCTCTATCTCTCACATTCACACACGCACATACACGCGTTCTTTCTCTATCTCTCTCTCACACACACACATTCTTTCTCTATCTCTCACACACACACACATTCTTTCTCTATCTCATACACACACACACACACACACACACACACACACACACACACATTCTTTCTCTATCTCATATACACACACACACATTCTTTCTCTATCTCTCACACACACACACACACTTGTTCTTTCTCTATCTCTCATACACACACACACACACACACACACACACACACACACACACACACACACACACACACACATTCTTTCTCTATCTCATATACACACACACACTTGTTCTTTCTCTATCTCACACACACACACACACATACACACATTCTTTCTCTATCTCTCATACACACTCACTCACACATTCTTTCTCTATCTCTCTCACACACACACACATTCTTTCTCTATCTCTCATACACACACACACATTCTTTCCCTATCTCTCACACACACACACATACGTTCTCTATCTCTCACACACACACACACACACATGTTCTTTCTCTATCTCTCATACACACACACATACACACACCACACACACACACACACACACACACACACACACACACACACACACACACACATTCTTTCTCTCTCACACACACACACACACACACACACACACACACACACACACACACACACACACACACACACACCAGAATCAACACATATATGCATGATATGTAACGAGATTTTGAGTAATATTTTGTTAACTAAAGGTATATTTATGTATTAAAGTTATTCATCTACCCCCCCCCCCCCCAATAATACACACACACACACATACACACACACACACACACACACACACACACACACACACACATATACACACTAACTAACTACCACCATCTCTCACACACACAAAACACACACAAACACACACTACCACCACCTCACACACACACTACCACCACCACACATACACACACCCACACACTAACACAACACAAAACACACACAACACACACACACACACACTAACTACCACTCCACCTCACAACACACACACACACACACACACACACACACACACACACACACACACACACACACACACACACACACACACACACTAACTACCACCACCCACACAAAACACACCACCTCACAAAACACACACACTAATTAACACCACCTCACAAAACACACACACACACACACACACCACAACACAACACAAAACACACACATTAACTACAACCACACACACAAACACACACACACACACAGGCGATCTATGCGTTGATTCGAGACCTGCGGTGCGTAAGTCAGCCGGACAAACCCTCTTCTCTACCATCGCAGCACACGGGGCACTTCTGCACCACCAAACTTGGCAAGCTGTACTGTGGCAGGTGGGTTGGGTTGGGCTCAGTTGGGTTCGGTTTGGTTGGGTTAGGTTAGGTTGGGTTGGGTTGGGTTGGGTTGGGTTTGGTTAGTTTTTTTTTTTTTTTTTTTTTTTTTTTTTTTTTGGGGGGGGGGGGTTGGGTTGGTTTTGTTGGGTTGGGTTCGGTTGGGTTGGGTTGGGTTAGTTTAATTTTTTTTTTAGGTTAGGTTAGTTTAATTTTTTTTTTTTAGGTTAGGTTGGGTTAGGTTAGGTTGGGTTGGGTAGGGTTAGGTTGGGTTGGGTTGGTTTGGTTTGGTTAAGTTAGGTTGGGTAGGGTTAGGTTAGGTTAGGTTGGGTTGGGTTGGGTTGATTTAATTTTTTGTATATAGGTTGGGTTGGGATATGTTAGGTTAGGTTGGGGTTGGGTTAGGTTAGGTAGGGTTGGGTTGGGTTGTGTTGGTTTAATTTTTTTTTCATAGGTTAGGTTGGGTTTAGGTTAGGTTAGGCTCGGTCAGGTCAGATTAGATTAGATTAAATTAAGTTTATATAGGTTAGTTTTTTATTATTATTACTATTACAATTATTATTTATTACATATATATTTTTCCAGGTACTATTCCCACTACTGGACAAGGTGAGACAATTGTCAGACTCAGCCAGTACGGATAAGGTTGACCAAGGAGGCAAACATTCTTATCCATCACTCACGTAACACTCAACAAAAACAATGGGCCGAGACACAGGTTAGTTACTTATAAATAATAGTAATAATGATAATAGTAGAAATAATGATGATAATAATAATGGAAATAATAATAATGATGATAATGATAATAGTAGTAATAATAATAATAATTGTAATAATAATAGAAATAATAGTAATGATAATAATGACAGTAATAATAATAGTATTATTAGTAACATAATAATAATAATAACAATATTGATAATGACAACAATGATAATAATAATAACAATAATGATAACACAAATAATAATAATGATAATGATAATAACAATAGTGATAATAATAAAAATAATAATAACAATAATAACAATAATAATAATAAAAAAATAATACTAGTAATAATGATAATAATAATAATAATAACTGTAATAATAATAATAATAACAATAATAGTAATAACAATAATAACAATAACAACCCCCTCTCCCCCCCCCCTCCCCAACCCCCAAAACCCCCCCACAGGTACTGACGTTATCCGGAGTGGCGCGTGTGTTCAGTACAAAACAAAAGATCCTACAGGCCCTTGGAGACTTTCCCCGTGCCTGGGGCCTTACTCTTAGACTTCATACACACTGCGGCACTCTCCAAAAGTAATGAGGTAAGGGAGAGTATTGTCGGGTTTGTATATTTTTATTTTTATACACACACACTCGCACATATACACTCGCTTGCTTGATATTTTATACACACACATACACACACACACATATATATACACACACACACACACACACACACTCGCTTGACTTTTTAATACACACACACACACACATATATATACACGCTCGACATTTTAATACACTTGCTTGACATTTTAATACACACACACACACACACTCGCTTAACATTTTAATACACACACACACACTTGCTTGACATTTTAATACACACACATACACACACACATATATATACACGCTCGACATTTTAATACACTTGCTTGACATTCTAATACACACGCTACACCCTATTTTTATACACACACACACACATACACACACACACACATATACACACACGCTTGACATTTTAATACACTTGCTTGACGTTTTAATACACACACACACACACACACACACGCACACATATATATATATATACACACACGCTCGACATTTTAATACACATGCTACACCCTATTTTTATACACACACACACGCGCATATACACACACGCTCGACATTTAAATACACTTGCTTGACATTTTAATACACACACACACACACACACACACTTTAACACACACATATACACTCTCGCTCAACATTTTAATACACACATTTACACACACTTGCTTGACATTTTAATACACACACACTCTCGCTTGATATTTTTAATACACACGCTACACCCTATTTTTATACACACACAGTCAACATTTTAATACACTTGATCGACATTTTAATACACACACATACACACACTCGCTCGACATTTTAATACACATGCTCCACACACACACACTCGCTTGACATTTTAATACACACACACACACGTACACACACTCGCTCGACATTTTAGTACACACACACACACTCGCTTGCTCGCTCGCTAGACATTTTAATACACACACACACACTCGCTTGACATTTTAATACACACACACACACACACACGCTCGCATTCTCGCTCAACATTTTAATACACACACACACACACACACACTCTCTCTCGACATTTTAACACACACACTCGCTTGCTTGACATTTTAATACACACGTACACACACATTATTATTATTCAGTATTTATTATCATTATGTATATAGATTTATTATTATCATTATTAATATAGATTAATTATTATCATTATCATTATTTATATGTAGATTAATTATTATTATTATTATTATACAGTAATTATTCTTATCATTATTATTATCATATATTATTATTATTATTATTATTATTAAACAGTATTATTATTATCATTATTAAACAGTATTTTTATTATTATTATTATTATTATCATATACTATTATCATTATTATTATCATTAAACAGTATTAATAGTATCATTATTTATATAGATTTATTATTATTAACATCATCATTAAACAGTATTAATAGTATCATTATCATATAGTACTATTATTATCATTATCATCATTATACAGTATTAATAGTATCATTATTTATATAGATTTATTATTATTATCATCATTATTATTATTATTATTATTATTAAACAGTATATAATAATAGTATCATTTTCTGCCACTAGGTGTCACTGGCAGCACTGAAATCATTACAAGAGATGCTACAGACGGGACGAGGCGCGACACCAACACCACAACACACCAGTAACACCACCACTAACACCACCAATAATAACGACACCAACACACACAAACACACACACACATACACACACACAACACCCTACACCCTCGTCCGAAGATGCGATCGCCAACTGGAATACCGCTTGGAAGGTGAGTGTGTGTGTGTGTGTGCGTGTGTGTGTGTGTGTAGGTGTGTGTAGGTGTGTAGGTGTGTGTAGGTGTGTAGGTGTGTGTGTAGGTGTGTGTGTGTGTGTAGGTGTGTGTGTGTGTGTGTGTGTTTGTGTGTAGGTGTGTGTGTGTGTGTGGTAGGTGTGTGTGTGTGTGTGTGTGTGTGTGTGTGTATGTGTGTGTGTGTGTGTGTGTGTGTGTGTAGGTGTGTGTGTGTGAATTTATTTTTATATTCCTACTACTACTACTACTACTACTACTACTACTACTACTACTACTACTACTACTACTACTACACCTCCTCCTCCTCCTCCTCCTCCTCCTCCTCCTCCTCCTCCTCCTCCTCCTCCTCCTACTACTACTACTACTACTACTACTACTACTACTACTACTACTACTACTACTACTACTACTACTACTACTCCTACTACTACACCTCCCACCCACTACTACTACTACTACTACTACTACTACTACCACCACCACTCCTCCTACTCCTACTACACCTCCCACTCACCACTCACCACCCCCCCCACTACCTACCACCCACCCCTAATACACCCCTCCTTCATATTATACTCCTTCAGGTTTGGCACACCATAGGATCTGAAGTAACCAAACCACCTCCTGAAGAAGTAACCCGAGGATGTGACGCATATATTCCATCCCAGCCCTTCCTTACTGCCTTGGTACACATCTTCCCTCATCTATACCAACATATTAAACACAGGTATGTATGTATGTATTAATTGTATACACACACATACATATACACACACACATACATATACACACACACATATACACACACACATATATTCCATCCCAGCCCTTCCTTACTGCCTTGGTACACATCTTCCCTCATCTGTACCAACATATTAAACACAGGTATGTATATATGTATGTATGTATGTATGTATGTATGTATATATGTATTAATTGTATATATAGATAGATAGATAATACACACACATTGCCCTCATATCAATAAACCGTTTATTATTATTATTATTATTATTATTATTATTATTATTATTAGTATTAGTATTAGTATTATTTTTATTATTATTATTATTATTATTATTATTATTATTATTATTTTTATTATTATTATTATTATTATTAGTATTATTTTTATTATTATTACTATTATTATTATTGTTATTATTATTAATATTATTACTATTATTAATATTATTTTTTTTTTTATTTTTTTTTTTTTATACTGTAATTTTTTTTTTTTTTTACAGATTTGTTGTAAGTGACTTTGAGCGTTTGTGGTGGGTATTGTCTGGTTGTGTGTCAAGTGCCAGTACAAGGTGACTCCTCTCCATTCATACTACCATCCTTTACTGAGGTGGTGTTGACGCCCCTACAGGATGGTGTATTACAGGCCCTCGCTGCCGTCGAGAAAGAGGTAGGTAATGTATGAAATGTATGAATAGTTGGAAATAATGTATGTATGAATGTATAAATGTATAAATGGTGTATTACAGGCCCTTGCTGCCGTCGAGAAAGAGGTGTGTATAGAATGTGGTCGGAGATAATAAATGTACAGTATGAATATTTGAATAGTCGGAAATAATAAATGTATGAATGTATGAAATGTATGAATGTATGTCGTTGAGAAAGAGGTGTGTATAGAAAGAGATAGGAAATGATAAATGTATGTCGTCGAGAAGAGGTGTGTATAGAAAGAGGTCGGAAATAATATATGTATCAATGTATGAATGTATCAATGTATGTCGTCGAGAAAAAGGTGTGTACAGAAAGAGCTCGGAAATAATAATTGTATAAATGTATGAATAGTCGGAAATAATAAATGTATAAATGTATGAATAGTCGGAAATAATGTATGTATAAATGTATAAATAGTCGGAAATAATCAGAAAGAGGTCGGAAATGATGTATAGTCAGAAATAATAAATGTATGAATGTATGAATAGTCGGAAATAATAAATGTATAAATGTATGAATAGTTGGAAATAATGTATGTATGAATGTATAAATAGTCGGAAATAATAAATGTATAAATGTATAAATAGTCGGAAATAATAAATGTATAAATGTATAAATAGTCGGAAATAATAAATGTATAAATGTATAAAGAAAGAGGGTCGGAAATAATAGTATAGTCGGAAATATTAAATGTATAAATGTATAAATAGTCGGAAATAATTAATGTATAAATGTATGAATAGTTGGAAATAATGTATGTATGAATGTATAAATGTATAAATGGTGTACAGTATTACAGGCACTTGCTGCCGTCGAGAAAGAGGTAGGAAATAATAAATGTATGAATGTATGTCGTCGAGAAAGAGGTGTTTATAGAATGAGGTCGGAAATAATAAATGTATGAATAGTCGGAAATAATGTATGTATGAATGTATGAATAGTTGGAAATAATGTATGTATGAATGTATAAATGGTGTATTACAGGCCCTCTC
>JAWQEG010000753.1:0-38715 GCA_033782935.1 Petrolisthes cinctipes | reverse complement strand
AGTGAGAAGTACAAGAAAAGTACAAAACCATGACCATTAGGATAAAAATTCAACAAACACTAGCAATAAACCCCGTGAATCGTGTGTTATAATTTCATGTTTTATAGATGACCAGCAGTATAATGTACAGTACACACTTTACCATTGGAGTCTGTTTTGGTCACGAAAGAGGGCTACTGGTTCCTACAAAGAATTCCACAAAATAGATTCACTAATCGTTTTTTGTATCTTTGTATAGGTTAGTAGCTCGTTATTTGGACCACAAAAGACAACTTTGTAAAAGAATAAAGTATCTCTCTCTGGTGGTAAAGATGTAGTTGGTAACAGCTAATGAATAGGGTAAGAACTTTTGTATCGTAATCCGTGATACATTTAATGAATGGATTTTTTTTTTTTTTTTTTTTTGTGACTTCGTACTTTGATGCTTTATAATTACCTAAACTGAATTCAAAATGCATGCTTTTGGGTTGTCTCAGTCACAGGTTTAGTTAGGTATCGTTCATGTGTGTGAATCCTAAGAGACAACCCTGAGAGCCGTAAATGAATATCGCTGGAAAGAAGTGAACTGACCTCTTGTTTACCACCTCTTTAATTAAGGACTTTTGGATGGAGGAATGACTGACTGACTGTGACGTGATGGAGTACCGTCTCGTGTTATTAAGGTCCTGATGAAGTGGTGACAGGTGGGGTCGTCTGTAACATTACCTCGCCAAAAGTCTCAAGATGTATGCCTCCAATTTTCCTGCTTGCTGGAGATTTATTCCCCTCCCTCACCCACCAGTCTGCATGCATGGCTTTCTCCTCTCCATCTACTTTTTTTTCTCTCACTCCCTCGTAACTCTTCTCTTCATTGGTCTTTACTTGTTTAATAATCCTGCCTTCTTCTCTCCCTGCGCCCCTCCACCACCGGCTGTTACCTTCTATTCCCGAGTGTTTCTATATCCTCCATCAGTCAAACCCATTTTAGGCATTCTATCTTCCCTGTTCCAATGTGTTCTTCTTAACAGTTTTGTACTACCGGTGATTCTTGCATTATCATGTATTTTTCTACAGCCTTCCCCTACTCATCTATTATTTGCTTCCTCCTTCCTTCATTCAAACTTTTCAACTTTTGTCCCATAATTCTCTCCCTTCTCTTCCTCATTTGTATATATTATTTTTCTGGTTCTTCTATTTTTGCAGCTTCAATTCCATCTTAACATTCGTGTCTGTCTCAGTCCAACCCAAAGCTCCTTCCTATTACTTCCATTATCTCTCTCATCAACTTCATTCCCTCTCCCTCTAATCTATATTCTTTCCTACATTCTCCCATCCTGTTATTCCCTCCACCCCGTGTTCTCTCTTACCTCAAATCCTTCCACTTTTCATATCCTCTCCCATCCTCCCTCCCACCCTCCCCTCAGAATTCTAAGAGCCATGATACCCTCCACTTCTCCTTCCTTCTTCTTTCTAAGCGCCCTGACCCCCACACCCTCAGATTCCCGCCAGTGATAAGACAGCTAGGATCCTACGTGCTAACACTACGAAAGATCTGAGTGGGAGGGACTTTACTGCCTATATTATACGTGGTGTAAAGCCAGCCTCAGTTGCGATTGCTTTGTCAGGGGGTTCTTCCTTGTTCGTGTGTGTGTCTGTGTGTGTGTGTGTGTGTAAGAGAGAGAGAGAGAGAGAGAGAGAGAGAGAGAGAGAGAGAGAGAGAGAGAGAGAGAGAGAGAGAGAGAGAGAGAGCGAGAGAGAGCGAGAATAGAGAGAGAGAGAGAGAGAGAGAGAGAGAGAGAGAGAGAGAGAGAGAGAGAGAGAGAGAGAGAGAGAGAGAGAGAGAGAGAGAGAGCACTCTTACCAGCCCCGACAGTGAGAAAGAGACTGAAAAGAGAGAAAGAAAGTGAAAGAGATGGAATTAAGATAGAATCAGAAAGATGCATGGAGTGGGAATGATAAAGTGGAAGAGAACGTTACGGAAAGAGAGAAAGAGACGAGAATAAAGGCCTAGGGTTGGGAAGAGAACGAATATGATGGAGTTAGTGGGAGAATGGCTTGTACACGCGCCCCTCCCTCCCCTCACGACACCTGGTGGACAAAAAATGCAAACACCAAAAGGAAGAGCTATGAGGGTGGGACGGGAACAAAATGAGGTTGTGAAGGAGGAGGAGGAGGAGAAGGTATAAGAAATGTGGAGGAGGAGGAGAAGGAGAAGGAGGGGTTGAGGAGAAGAGGAGAGATGTGAGTGGGAGAATTTGAGGTGTGACAGGAGTGTAAGGTGAAAGAGAGGAGAGGAAGGACTTGAGGTGGTGGTGATGAGGAGGAGGAAGCACGGTGTGATGAAAATGAGTTTTTTAAGAGGCTAGTACGGTGTTGGGAAATCTGGAGACACTGATTCCTCCAAACTATTCAAAGCAACAGGCCACCATTATTTTTGCTAATTTAGTCCTGTTTCCTGACATACTTTGGAGGAATCAGGGCACTCGAATGAACCAAAAGTATACTATCCCCTTAAGGTGCGAAGTGAAGGAGACAATAATAAGTGCGAGATGAAGTCTGAGTTAAGGGAGAGGAGAGACGAGAATCAGTAGTTTTAATGTGTGAAGTCAAGGAGAGTAAAAGTTGGGGTAGAAGTTGAGGTATGATGAGGAGAAAGGGGGAAAGAAGGTGAGGATGGGATGGCGTTGATAATGTGAGGTGAAGAAAAAGAGGAGAGAGGAAGGAGTTACAGTGTGGTATGGAACAAAGGGGATATCTGAAGTGGAAACCATCGAGAAGGAAAATGATTAGCATGAGGAAGGAGAATAAAAGGAGGAGGAAGTCAAGCTAAGGCTGTGGTGTGAATCGTAGGAAGTGGAAGAGAAAAAAGAGGAAGAGGAAGACGAAAGGGAGTGATGGTGGTGGTGGTGATGGTGGTAAGTGTGGGAGGGAGGGAGGGGACATGGGAGGACCCGAGGAATGGGTAGTGTGAGTAAATCTGAATGGGAGGTGCATAATGACAGAGAAGCTGAAAAATAAGCTGCAGGATTTGATTTTCTCTTGTGTGTGTGGGGGTGGGGGAGGTGGTCAACTTAAATCATATCTTACAAATGCGTAGTAAATACAGAAGTGAACAGCAGAACTAACGGTATTATGCTTCGATCTGGTCTTTGCTACTATTCAGATATCGCTAGTTGTGTTATATTGTGTAAATCGTATTTGCAAAAATGCATTTGCAGGCGTTTTTTTTTTCTTATATGTTTATATGTAGTATCGTTTTAAAGTGCATGCTGAAATTAATATGTAAATACAGCCGATACTGTGAACTTTTATGAATGCATATATATATATATATATAAGTTTACCTGCAAAGCTGTGTGTGCATTAGCCTGTTTGTGTTTATGGTCAAATAAGATATAAAACTATCATGTTTGTTTACGCTTACCCAGTGATTTATTAACTAAACTTTTACATGCGAAATTCTACAATCCAGCTTACAGAAGTGGACAACGATTTCTCCTCACAGTGTGTTCTGAAAGTTGGTGCTAATGGGAGTCCTAATTCCTTCCCAAATATATACTTTCTTTTACTTTTTCTGGTCAAAACTTTGAAACAGATATTACCTACCATATTGGTAGTTTTCTGCCAGTTTATTTTGCCTAGCAATCACCATTCCTGTGATTTTGAAATGTTGAAATCAACATCTTAATCATTTCAGCCATGAAATTTACCTTGCTTGTGTTTTTTTTTTTTTTTTTTCAATAAATTAATATCGAAAGCGTTGGAAAAAAAACTGCTTTCACAATCGTACTTGTTTAATATGATCAGATAAGTTGAAAAGTTATTGTCATTAACAATAGTACTTTCATTATATAATATTTTTACCCTGGGAAAATGGACATAAGCAATAACTACACTGACAAGAGCCACCAGTCCCCCTTAGTTGGTCTGAACGTGTGCACATTATGTCTTACGTTGACCCTTGTGTGTCTTGTGTGTTCTGGGCGTTCATTGTCTCTGTTTCCCTCCATCTTATTTTCTATCAGTCTCCCGTATCTGTTATCTACCGTTGTGCAATCGCTCTCTCTCTCTCTCTCTCTCTCTCTCTCTCTCTCTCTCTCTCTCTCTCTCTCTCTCTCTCTCTCTCTCTCTCTCTTACACACACACACACACACACACACACACACACAGGGTATAACGTGCTGTATATTCTGCCTGGCATATTCAATCTTTGCTCAGCACCACCTGCTTTTTCTTAATCCTCCTCCTCTTCCGTCTATTTCAGATCTCTCTCCTCCTCCCAGTCTGTTTTGCTGTTCCTCCATGCCTTGCTCTTGGTGCTGTCACTACTTTAACCTTTTCATCTAGCCTATCCTTCTTCCCTTTTCACAAATCTTCTTTTATTTCTCCTCCTCCTTCTACTTCTCTCTTCCTTCCTCTCCCCCTTCCTGCTTTTACGTGTGCATTCGTCTTTTACCGACATGTATCTGATTTTTTCCGGGCTCTTACGCTTACAGTGCCTAGATTAGAGGAGGAAAAAAAAAGAGTTTCACGAGCAGAGCAGGTTCAACACAGGACAAAAAGCCTCGGAACACATTTCTCCACCTCCGTCTGTGTGTTCCTGTACTTACATATGTTTGAATGTGGAAATGTGTGTCGATTTCTTGTGTATGTATTATGTGTGTTATCTATGTGTGCACTAATGTTTCTTTGAGTATATGAATGTGACATGGAAGACTAAACACGTCCACAAATATATAATTTTTTTTTTTCAAGGGGTGCATTGAAGAGGGAAGAATCATAATGAGGAAGGTACAGTCGGCCTCAGGAATTGGTACACATAGCATTGATTAAAAGGGGTTATCATTATTCAGCATATAAAGTAGGCATTGTTCTGCTGACTGATTCAAGCATTACCCATAAAACATTACTGGAAAAGTATGGTGTTAGGAAATTGATGTACGAAATTTCCTAGTTGTTACGAGCCTTGATGTCACAGTGATGTATACGAATTTCTGAGGCCGACAGTACATATGGTGATGAAGTAGTGGTATGGTATCTAGAGACCAGCGATATCATCAGCTGCTATACTTATCACCAAATGGCCAAGAAGTAGAATCCTAGGAAGGAAGGAGGGAAGTGGGTGATGCTGACAGAAAGGAAGGAGAGAGAGCTTTGTAGGTGGTGTGTATTAACGTGGATATGTGCTTGCTTTCTAGTGTTGAGGACGTGTGTTGATTTCATATTTGCTTTGGTATATATTAATTGAATCGGTTGGGATGTTCTTATATTTGAGTAGTATTATAATCTAACTCAAGTGTGAGGGTATCAGTTCTACGAGAAAGAGTAAGTTTATGCCAGCTTGAGAAATGTCCCAAGATAATATATGAAAATTATCTAGGTTGCGTATATGCAGTGTAGTAAGACACATTGCTATACCTCACATCCCTAATCAGCACAATAATTTTATCCATTGTATTTATGTGACTTGTCTGTTGGAGCTCATTGTGTGTTCTCCTTCCCTGACAGGTATGTACGTGAGGGTGCCACCTGATCCAGCACATGTGAGTAACCTTGTGCAGCTCTCCTCCTTTCCTCTTCACTGTTCCTGTTGTGTTTTTCCACGCTGTTTATAATCTGTTGTTCAAATCCCTACAACACAGTTCGCCTCTCCACACTACTCACTCCACCCACACATCCCACAACCTCATACAGTGTTCACCTCCACACACACACACACACACACACACACACACACACACACACACACACACTCGACCCCCTCCAACTGCACACTGATCCCAGACGGTAGGAGGGTCACTCTGCTACTGACAACATCTTTATATTTAGCTACACGTCTCGCCTGTAGCCCCTCGGTTTTCGGTTGTATTTTTCCTTACCTTTATTTTCCTTGATGTTGGTCTTGCTGTATCTTTTGTACTGGTGTGTGTGTGTGTTCTCAACCAAGGTAAGGTTGAAGGGTAATTCTGCGTTGGTGTAGCCGTTGTGGTAATGAAATGTGGTAAGGCTGCTAAATAAATATTGGCTTAAGTACTATAGTGTTAACAACTCCAGACCAACGTATTCCTCTAACCTTTTCCAAGAAATTGTAGATCATAATTTTGCTGATTTAGTAATCTCGACCCTTCAATGTACAGTCGCCTCCAGGAATCTTGTTACCCCTTGCCAATACTCGCCAGAACATTTGGATAAGAGGCAAAGAGAGCACATAAATGATTTTGATACAACAGACCTACAGAGGATATAATATATTAATGGATTTTCTGTGAGGGTATGTGGTGTTATTCAACAGAGAAAAACAAAATAGTAACTTTGTACAGTAATGTAGCATTGCCACATGCGAGAGAGGAAGGGCAGGGGGCAATAAGACTCTTGGGGGCGACTGTACCATAAGTATATTGCCCCCTTAAGTGTTTGTGGTCGATTTTTTTCTGAGCCAAAAGTTAATTAGTGAATTATAGTGTTGGTTAGAATTTGTTGCGTCACCCAAAAAAACTAAGTGTATATTTATCCTTGAAAGATGGCCAGCAATGATGTTTAAGATTATATCCAGACATGAACGTATGTACACTGAAGTACCAACTTGGAAAATAATTGCACCCTCACTTTTTGTCCAGAGTAAAGTGGAAATCATGTCTGGGTTATTTGTTTAGTGGATTGATATATTAATCATTGAAGGAATACTGAAGGTTATTCTTTCCCGCTATGTCACAAAATAAGCCACTTGTGCTGAAGTTTGTTTTTCTTGCTGTTAACAATGTAAAGAAATCAGTGGCCTCCAGTTCCCCGACAAAATCATAGCCTTCTTAAACGAGCGTGGCAACAATCTCGTAGCCATTATGTTCTCGCCTCCATCACCTCCTTGCTTCATTATTGTGTGTGTGTGTGTGTGTGTGTGTGAGACCCCCTTTGAGCAAGTATGACTGATTTGTGGGCCATAATATTTTTATGCAGTATATTAAAATACAGTTTGTCAATGGAAACTCATTCTGGACGTTTTGAAATTATTCCCCTTTCTCTTCCGAATTGATTATATATAGTCCCCAACTTCAGACGTTTGAAATGCACACCTTAAAATGACTTCGACTTGACTAAATCCGTCCGAACATCAGATATGGTAGTACCGTATAACCCATCAATAATTATGAAGGACCAGAGAACTGAACAAAACAATACAAGAATACTTTACTGAACTGCAATACCTTTGGAAACACAAAATTAATTCTATGGACATAACCAATCCATATTCACCTTCATTCTTTCCAATTAAATGCCAACAAATGCTAAAATAAGTAAACACTTCTGCATTTGATCCCTTACCAGAAACCTTCAAATTTTAATAGCTTTGAGGACTCACGTTGCCCAATCATAGAGCAAAGTTTGCTTATAATCCGTCTGTAGGTTTTTAGGATATTTGGTTCACAAACAAACAAACAAACAAACGTGTGAAAGCATAACTTTACACAGAGATAAATATTATGCAACTGGTAGGCCAAATATGTGAGTGGAGTCTCTTCACCTTAATCATTGTCAAAGATGAGACTAAATATTTACTCAGTGACTTAAACTGTGAGAAAAGTAGTGTTCTAGACATTTTAGGTTATGACAAAAGGTCGTTATAGATGTCAAGAGTGTTCAGATCAGTGTGCGATGCAGTAAGACAGACTGTGGCCAGGTCACCATCCTTGTTATTTGTTCATCCTAAAGGAGCATAGGAGGGAGCCAGCCAGCAAGTACGTATCTAGTCTAGACACACTGGTGAGGTGGTGGAGGCAACTGGAGGAGGAATTAGGAAAGTGTTGGTGGAGGAAAGTATAATGGTGATAGAGAGACAGGAGTGGCAGTGAGGCATGGGCATAGGAAGAGTTACAGGGTTGGAAAATATACTGGATTTAAAGAGAGACATGGGTAGCAGAAAAAATATAGTGTAGACAGCAGCAGGAATCAGAGGAGGAGTAGTGGCAGGAGGAGGAGGAGGAGAAGGAGGGGGAGGAATAGGAGGAGTGGATAAGGTCAGGGACAGGGACAGGGACATAAGCGAGGAGCAGTAGGAACAACAGCATCAGCAGCAGGTTGGGGCAGAGGTGGGGGGGGGGGGGGAGGAGGCATAAGAAATGAGGGTTGGTACAGTGAGGGGAAGGGAAGCAACAGGATAGGGAAGGCAGAAAAGGTGGGGATTGATACTGGGAGGGGATGGTCATGAGAGGTGTGGGTTGGGGCAGAGATGGGGAGGTAAGGAGAGGTGAAGGTTGGTACAGGGAGGGGGTGGTCAGGAGAGGTCGGGGTTGGGGCAGAGAAGGGGTAGACAGGAGACGAAGGTTGTTGGGCAGCGAGGGGGTGGCCAGGAGAGGTGGGAGTTGGGGCAGCGAGGGGGTGGTCAGGAAAGGTGGGGGTTGGTACCAGGAAAGGGTGGTCAGGAGAGGTGAGGGTTGGGGCAGCGAGGGGGAGGGAAGCAAGCAGGATGGGGAAGTGAGGTGAGGCACACAATTAGTATCCGGGTGCGCACCTTCTCTAACACTACAACGAGAGTCAGTACATAGTGGCTGCCGTACTGTAGATAAAATACACATACGTTAATAGCCGATAAATTGATGAGTGGGTAGATTGGTATGGTAGGTAGATTATATTGATATTCAGAAAGCAGACACTGTAAATAAATGATCGGTAGATAGGTCAGTAGATAGACAAATAAAATAGCAATCACTTATATAAATCGACCTGCAGATAATGATCAAAAAGAAAGATTGATGATTTCCACGATTTATTTAGATATAAGCAAAGTTATTGATTAGTCGATGTATAAATAATGCGAAGAAGTGCAATGGAGAAACATAAACCCTACGGTACTAGAAAAACACAGAAATGCTTATCTATACGAGAGAGAGAGAGAGAGAGAGGAGAGAGAGAGAGAGAGAGAGAGAGAGAGAGAGAGAGAGAGAGAGAGAGAGAGAGACATAAATACTCGATCCTGTGTGTGTGGGGGGGTGAGAGAGAGAGAGAGAGGGAGGTGAGGATGGGACGCAGAGAGAGAGAGAGAGAGAGAGATAGAGAGATAGAGAGAGAGAGAGAGAGAGAGAGAGAGATAATGGAAGAGAGATGGCCGTGTCTGGGTGCTGTGCAATTATATACACGAGTGACCCACTGCACCTTGCGGGGGAAAAGATCAGAAATAATGAGTCATAGAAAGGAGATGAAAAGCCTCCTGTGAAAATAATTTGACGTAATGAATACCTGGAACTCCCTTACGTATATTTTATTGCATTCACTTCCCCTTTTCTCTTTTCTTTGTGTATGATAATTATTTTCCCGAGTATATGTGAACTGATGACGGTAGGTTGCCTGTTGGTATTTTCTTCCAATGTATAGATGCAGCCTCCACTTCATCGTATGGCCAGTATAGTAGACAACTCCTGACGAATAATTCTGATAAGTGACTGTCAAACTATAATTACTGTAATGACCAATGTATTGTTTAAAGGTTCACTGGAAATACTTATATAATTATAGTGTATGTGTGTACTGAGGTCATCACAATAAGAACAATGAGGCGAAAAAAAATGTGACACAACCGTTCATAAATAAGTCTTGGAAGTTGTGACGGTGTGTGTATTAATTATTACATACATGTGCACGAAGAGACGTAATAATTCCAGGCTGTGAACGAACATATATTTCCAAATAAAGTTTAATCAATATTACCGAGGGTAACTACTTGAAATTTATTTCACATCAATATATATATATATATATATATATATATATATATATATATATATATATATATATATTATATTAGTGTGTGCGTGTAAATATATTGTGTCGAGCTCAGGGCAGCCGAATAAAATGTTTGCTGACAACTCTGTATCCTACCATGTTATGTTAATAGGTTGCTCAGTGATTACTGTGAGGCAGCACTCCCTTCTATCTCCCTCTCCCTTTGTCCACCTCCCTCTACTCACTACAGCAATGATAACAGAGCCACTTGCTATACAAAATTAATAGGAAGTGGGCCTACAAAGTTTTGCTGTACTTGGGTCTCTCTTGCCTTGGTGCGTGTTTAGTGGTCGTAGAGGCGGACACTGGACAGCACTGCAGAGGGGGGTTATAATAGGAGGGGAGCAGAGGGTCGTGGAAAGGCAAACATGCACCTGGCCAGATTTGGATGGATGGGAAGGTTAGTGAGTGGGAGGGTGAGTGGGAAAGTTAGTGGGTAAATGGGAAGGTTAGTGGGTGGGTGAATGGGAAGTTTGGCCCGTGGGTTGGTGGGTTGGTGGGTTGGTGGGTGGGTGGGCGGGCGAGGGTGTGGGAAAGTTATAAGGTGAATGAGTGGAGAGGTTAGCTTAAGTGGGAAGGTGGTTAGGTGGGTGGGAGGGCCGGTTGATAGCAGGCGAGAAAGTAGATGGTGGATGGAAGACGAGAGGATGGACTTGGAAAGAAGGATAGAAAGTAGGTGGATGGAAAGGTTAGTGGATTGGTGAACACAAGAGGTTGGTGGGAAGTGTGACAGGGGAGAGAAAGTACAGTACGTGCTTCGAAGGTGGGAATGTGGATGGCTGCAAATAGATGTTTGTTTTGGATGTACAGTACGTAATATATTGGGTGGTTGCGTGCGTGCATGGGTGTGTGTATGTTGATGGCTAGACGGTGGGTGGTCGATGGTTGTGTGGAAATAAGCAGAGTGAGAGTTTAGGTTATTGGAACTACTGTAGAAGGTGAAAATTGATGGAACGGTGGATGTGGGTGTCCAGGAAGCATAAAGTAAAGTGGAAAGGTGAACGTGTGAGTCTGTGTGTGAAAGGGAAGGATGAGTCAACAATTAAATGAGAAGGGGTAAAAAAAAAAAAAAAAATCAACGAACGACGGTTTAATACTAAGAAAGATTAATTACTGTAGACTTTTTATGGGTGTGGAATGCAAGGATAGACAAGAATTGAGTAATGAACTGAGGAGAGGGACACGAAGAAAGAAGTGATATCCGAGCCTCACTGTAGGAACGGATGTATAAATTTAGGCTGGGCATCAATGAACCTCCATCAAACTGTTTTCAGAATGTTTCACGCGTTTGTGGGAGGCGGATGAGTGATAGGGAGAGTGTTTAATTATCCATGAAATACCGTAGTTTATGCAATGGGTCGAATGGAGATGAGAAATGATAATGCAAGGGATAACGTAAGAAACATGGGGGGTCATGTACCATTTTGACAGGCGATCTTGAATTGTAATGAGGGCAACAGATGAGATGGATGGAACTAGGAGTGATGAAAGGCTAGTGAGCTGGTGTGTGAGTGAACGGACAAGGGAGTGGATGATGGGTAGGTGGAGCGAAGAATGATAAAAATCATTTAGGTGAGTGAATGAACAAGTGAGCGAGCGAGCGTACAGGTAAGGAAGGCAATGTGTGTGTGTGTGTGTGTGTGTGTGTGTGTGTGTGTGTGTGTGTGTGTGTGTGTGTGTGTGGAGGGCCGCTAGCTGGTGGGTACAGCAAGGCTCGGGAAGGAAAGGGCTCAGGGTGAAAGGAATTAGAAGGGATGCGAAGGAAGTAAAAGCAAATAGAGTGAAAGAAAGTGGGAGTGGAGAATGATGAGGAGGAATAGATGATGATTTAATACAAGAGCAAAAAAAGAAAAAAATAGACAGGAGGAGGAGGAGGAGGAGGAGGAGGAGAAAAACGAGTTGGAGGTCATGAGGGAGGGAGAGCAAGAGGGTGGACAGCTCCAATGACGTGTGTGGAGGGAATGGATCCGTGAATAAAGTCGTGCATAATGAGTGATATTTTTTTAACGTTTGACGTGTGTGTGTGTGTGTGTGTGTGTGTGTGTGTGTGTGTGTGTGTGTGTGTGTGTGTGTGTGTGTGTGTGTGTGTGTGTGTGTGTGTGTGTGTGTGTGTGTGTGTGTGTGTGTGTGTGTGTGTGTGTGTGTGTGTGTGTGTGTGTGTGTGTGTGTGTGTGTGTGTGTGTGATGGAGGTGATGGAGGGGCGAGTAATTGGAAGGGTTAAAATTGGTTGGTCTGGGGTCAACTGCAGCTTGGGTGGAAAGGGTCAAGCTGAGTCCCCTCGTATGCCAGCTGTCAGAAGGAAAGAGTGGGTGGAAATATATAAATTGGTGGAAGATGTGGGTGGAAAAAGTTAGTGAGTAATAGATTTGGGTGGGAAAGGTTAAATAGCGAAAGAGAGATGTTTGTGGAAAAAGTTAGTTGATGAAAATGTTGGGTTAAAATCATAGTTTATTTGATGAAGGATATGAATGGGACTATAGGACGTCTGGCTGGATAATAATGATCTGGGACTCGATCTGATTGTTGATGTTCATGTGGCATATATTATCATGTGTGTTCCTGTGAATCTGTTCCCTGGCGTGTCATTGGTGCTTGAATCATTATTGACGAGTCTTTTAGTGCCTATGAAGGAAAAGTTGTGTGGGTAGAGGAAGGGGTGTGTTGAGTGAATTAGGAGAATGGATAGGGTGAGTAGATGGGTTGGATGTGGTTTGACAGCATGGATAAGTACTGTACGTGGGTGAAAAAGGGATGTATGGGCAGAAAGTGTGGGGTTGGGTAAGAGTCAGTTTTTGAATGGGAGGCGAGGAATAGGTGAAAGAGATGAATGGGTAAGTATCGAGTATTGATGGCAGTGAGGGATGCGTTTGCGTGGATGGGTAGAAAGATAGAATGAGTTGTGGTGTAAAGCCTGAGGATATAAGAGTACTGTAACAGATGAATGAGAGGAAGGAACAGGCGAAAGAGCTAAATGTATGCGTGTGTTTTGTTGATGGCAGCGAAGAAAATGTGTGGCCTGGGTGGAAACACAAGATGAGGTCACACGAAAAACTAGATATAAGATAGCTACAACTAGTATAAGTAAATAAGAGGGTAGAGTGGGTGTAAGATATAAGTGTCTGGAAAAGGTGGGTGGGTGGGTGGGTGGACTGGACGGGAAGGTGGCAGGCAGAGGAAGGAAAGTTGGTGGGCGGGCGGACGGGTGTGCTGGTGGGAGAGTGGGTGTGTAGTAAGTAGGTAGGTTGGCTGGTAGGTAGGTAGGTAGGTAGGTAGGGTCCGGCTATTAACAAACAAGTTAGTCTGTGTGTTTTTGCCTTGTTTTTTTTTCTTGTGTACGTGATGCTGTGCGCACGCTCGTGTGTGTGTGTGTGTCAGTCGCAGATACTGTACAGTGCGTGTGCGCATGGCGGATGTGTAAAGCGTTCTGTGTATGTGCATGTTTGCGTGTGCGTATATGCTTGTATGTGTATTGCTACTTGCACATGTGATAGTACCTAAGGTGTATGTGTATGTATTTATATATGTATGTGTGGGTGAGTGATAGTTTTTAAAATATGTGTGTATGTATGTATGTGTGAAAGTGTGTGGCAATATGTGGGTGTGCATGGATGTGGGCGCCTGCATCTTCCAGTGTTAGATGGTGAGCGACTATGATGAAATGCGTGTACGTGTGTGTGCATGCATGAGTGGTTGGGTATGACATGTGATGGTCGGTTTCTGTGTGTGTGTGTGTGTGTGTGTGTGTGTGTGTGTGTGTGTGTGTGTGTGTGTACGAACAATATAATTAAATAAGTCTTCGTGTGTGTATGTGTGCGTGTCTAACCCGAATCGTTTTGTTTGTGTGTGTGTTTGCGTTGGTTAAGTGAATATGATGGAGTTTCCTGACGTGTACATCTGTATATTGTCTGACTTTCCGTTCATATGTTGTCTATTTTCTGAAAGTTTGGCCAAGGTGGAATGAGGAGACTAGAAAATGAGATAGTACAGAAAAGTGCTGAATACAGGAGACGAATACAGAAGAAGAAAAATGAATACAAACCGCGAGTGAAATGCAATACAAGTGCTGGATACAAAACAGGGATGAGTGCAAAAGGTGGAGGAAAGTTCAGAAGGTAGAAAGTAAAGAATATGAGCATGTAAACCTCCTGAAGAGATTAATAGTGTTGCGTCACATGGAACGTCTATCCCACGGGTTACCTTCACCGACGAAAACTAGCGAACGCCGGAGTTTAGGGGGGAAAAAATGAGGAGGAGTTAAAAATTGCATATTGATCGATGAGGTAATGAATGTACTGTGCTGAAAATTTTTGTCGTCGGAGAGAAAGTTTTTGGGAAGGAAATGAGTTATAGCGATCTGGAATTAAGTCGAAGTGTATATATATCCTTATTGACCTGATTCTGTGATACAACGAATTATAGTGAGTTGAGCACATGATAAAATATGGTGAAGCTACTGTATGATAGAACACGCTCGAATATTGAAATGAGCTAAAATTAAAATCACGTAATTGCATCTACTGTAGCTTAATTGTACTAAAATGATGATGATGATGAGAACGACAAATTAATTAAATGTAAAAGTGAGGGAATGATAGTGAAAACACGAGGGGTAACAAGTGACAGATAATGAATTGTTGTGACGTTAAATAATGATGAGACGAATATTATGGTGAGTTAAATATTTTGTCAGATAAATATTAATGTTATGGATGGTGACTGAGTGATTACGAGACACTTATACTTGCTGATGAGATGTGGACGTATTAAGGAACCCCGTGATGTAGTGAGAAAATTGGAGGTTATAGTGAGTCCTTCAAACATTGCCACGAAACACCAACTATATTGAAGGGGCTTGTTTTGTGGCATAGTCAGGAGGAATCAGAAGCCACCACACGATCAAAGGGTTCTTAAAGGATAGCAATGATATGAATGAGAAATAAAAGCAGCATACGTAAGTTAGAACGAGGAACAACTGATGCGTAGAAAGCAGATGGATATGAATAAATGGATACGGTAATAAAGAGATAAAATTATACCTGTATATAAGATAACCACTGATTGAATAATAATAATAATAATAATAAATACAGTAGGTGAAAGTTAATGACAGGTAGTGTTTATAATTATATAAAATTAATATATACCAGTTGTGAATCAGGATGTATCTATTACTAGTGAATAATGAACAAGATGTAATTTTTAGAGATTGATGGATAAAGATGATAAAGTGTAAGTAAATGAGAAGTTATGACAATATAATACGTGTGCAGTAAACAAAAGTGAATTAGTGCTGAGTAATGCATAATAATGACAGTGAATGATCAATGATATACTTAGATAATAAAATAAAAATAGCTGAAATATGATCTTGAATTGTTTTGAGTAAATATTATGAATGATAAAGAAAAAAAAAAGAGAGAGAGAAATGAACACTGCCTGCTGCTTCATAACATGGATATGATTTGTGTTTGTATGTGGCTGTGTGACCCCGAGTTAGGAAAAACGGGACATCGGGGTGCAATATTTGTTAGAGCGGGGTACCGTTAAAATGCTCTTAGTTGAAGGATAAAGCAATTTCAAGGTCAGTGTTCCGCCACCGGTTTTAGAGTTATATATGTGACGTGTGTGAAAGCTGGGAGGAGAGTTAGCGTGACTGTAAATGCGGTTGGCGTCGACTTCAAGGCATAATAAACTAATTCTTGCATAATACGGTACCTCGTGTAATCACCACGTATAGGTCCGGCGAGTGATAAATATAAACAAATGTAAAAAAAATGACAAATAAGTTGGAGATATTTTGTGAGAAGTGTTATTCAGTTCGAGGTGTGAATGAATATAGAAAAAGTATGAGTAAATGACAAATAAGTATAATAATTTTGGGTAAGAAGTGTTATTAGGAGTGAGTACTGAATAGACATGAATGAGTGGAGTTTAGAGATGAGTCAGAGTGGGTGCTGAGTCAGGCAGGGATGCGCAGGCAAACACATGAGTCGCACAATGAGTCGAGAAAGTTGGCAGCCTTGGGTCGTCTTCTTCCCCTCGTGGCTCTCCGTTTGCCTGCTGGAAGTTGTGGGTGAAGGGAGACAGAGAGGAGGGAAAAAAAACAAACAAACTGAAAGAAAAACAGATTGGTATGCAGATATAAGATACACACAAGGACAGAGACAGAGAAAGATAGACGTAAGTAAATTTAAGTAATATAAATATATGGATGTACAGCTGCCAGTAGAATAGAAATATATAAACTCAAGTGGGTCATGTTTTAAGACAATAATTTCAGGCGTGAACAAACAGTTTTTTGCTTGGTACTTATTGTGGCTCACCAGTATATGACCGAATATGGAATTGGAATAGCAAATGAGACAGACAGACAGAGACAGAGATTTTTTTTATATATGTTCATGCATTATTCTGGGATGTATCTTGATATCTGTGCTAAATTTGTTAAAGCTTTGCTGAGAAATGGCGACATTGTTTCAGGGCCAACAAACAAACTTTCGCGTATTAATAATTTTTATATTTACCTCACTACTTGTACATTGACATGGTTTTCAATATCAACATCATAACAATAAAATGACACAGCCTTGATGCGGCTACTGATGTCACTTACTACCATAACCCCTGAGACATAGGTGGGGTAGCCGGCCCCATGGTTACCTCACCCCCCATCACCCCTCTCAGCTAGCTGCCTTGGGGAGGAGGGGGAGAGGGATGGAGGGAGGGGTGGGGTCCCAGACAGGTGACCAGATAAGGCGCGGACATCTCAGAACAGCAGGGCAGGTTAAGCACAGCGGGGGCAAAGCCAGGTACAGTGGAATCAAGGAGGGAAATGCCGATTAGCGCACCAGTAGATGATAGTAGTAATGTAATAGTGTGGATCCTACCTCCTGGCACGTCATCAAGTTGTTCAGAGAGAGAGAGAGAGAGAGAGAGAGAGAGAGAGAGAGAGAGAGAGAGAGAGAGAGAGAGAGAGAGAGAGAGAGAGAGAGAGAGATGGATGAGTTAAATCTTTTATCTAGGAAGGAAGGGGATCTTTTAAAAGGTAAAAATGAATGTAAGGAAGATTAAAAAAGTAAACAGTGATTGAGTTTGTGAGGAAGGAAGAATGAGAAACAGATTAAGGAGATGCAGATTGAGGGGAGGACCCGTCTGGAGTTGCTTTTAGAAGATATGCAAATCGTGCTGCTCATGTAGGCTACAGCCACGTGCAATAGTTCAGCAACAATTTCAAATGAAGAAACTTCGAAAACTTATGCAAATATATATATGTTATTCTCAGATAACAAAGTGTAAGATAACATTCCATTACATTTCTTACCAACAATATCGTTATTAATACTGTATAGCAGTACTATCCTTAAAAGTAAGGTTTGTAATGATAATTGAATACGTGATTTCCTGTTTGTAATACTATGATGTTTCATAATGTGAATAAAATTATCATGATACAAATTCTAACAACAGTATACCCGATTGGTCCCACTCCCAGCCTACCATCACCACATCAATATTAAAAATTCACTTCACGCCCAAATTAATTCTTAAAATGCATATGTGTATAGAAGATTTCCCACCCAAAATCACATGTTCTCTCATTTCTGAAAGTATCCGCAGAAACTCATGTTACACCCTGAATATTGGCACGGTTTCGAGTTCGTCTTAAAAATAATGGATGGTCTTGATATTCGTAGATACTAATCCCCTGTTCTAGAAAGTTGACCACTTGTGGAAACTGTTTCATATTTTTCAATCAATATGAAAAATAGAATCTTGGCATTGCTTGAAAATAATGAATACTATACGTTATAGCTTAATCCATTCTGTTCATAATATAGTATGCGCTTTCACGGTTACTAGAAACGTATGCGATTATCATCATGTTATTAACTATATCAATTTCATATATGGTGAAGATGCACGGTACTACTCCTTTACCCTAAATGCATGTTGTTGTTTATACTTTTAACTTGTATATCATTTGGGAATATGACAACGCTATGCAGTTTGGTATATAAATTGGTTGTTATAGCGAGGTGCATCTGTACTCATTCATTGCTTTTCCCACACATTCACTACGAGGATTCATGAATTCTACCCACAGCTGCATCCGTTATGAGTTCAGTGGGTGTGCATACGTGAGAGGTCAGTAGAAGTTCATATGTGTAGTAAGTGAGAGGGAGGTGGGAGGCAAATGAGAGACAGGGGAAGGCAGGCAGGCGGGAGATGGGCAAGGGTGAGGAAAATGGTAGACAGGAGGTGGCAGGTATAAGGAATAGGGCAGGCAGGAGGTAGCAGAAGACGAGAGGCAGGGGACGGAAGGGACGAGAAAGGAGACGGGAGAGAGAAGGAATAATACCGGAGAAAAAGAGGAAGGAGATAGAGGGTAGGAAGTGAATGATAGGGGGAGGTAGGAGGTAGACTGGCGAAGGGAACAGACACCGTTGATCTTCGTGTATGCAAAAGTGGAAAGTGGACGGCTGGTGAGGAAGGACACCCCTTGGTTACGTAAGGTGGCAGGGGAAAGGATGGCGAGGGAGCCTGGTGTGAGAGGTGAGGGAGGCAGGTGTGAGAGACAAGCCACAGGAGACAGGCGAGGGAGGCAGGTATCACAGGACGGCAGGTGATAGAGCCTGCATGGTGTGAGAGGTGAGTAAGGCAAGGATGGGAGACAGACAGACAGACAGAAGGAAGGAAGGAAGCAAGTGAGGGATACCTGAAGGAGGGAAAGAAGTGAATGGTTGGATTAGGAGAACAAAGGAGACAGAAAGATAGAGGCAAATGTGAAATACAGATCAGGGGACAAGGAGAATGAGACAGAGAATAGATGCTAAAGAGAATCAGGGGGGCAGGTGATCCCAACGAAAAAGAGAAAGGAGTGGAAACGAGGCAGTAATGAGAGAGAGATCGAGGAAATAGGTGAGAGGTGGAGAGAGGGAGGGATAAATATGAAAGACAAGGTAGGTGTAAGGGAAGGGAGAGAAACAGATGTGAGGGGCGAATCAAGGGGACATTTAACGAAGACAGACTTGGTTGGAGGAGAGGCAGGTAAAGGAAGTGGAGAACCAGATATACAAACGAATACAAAGAACGTACAAACAGCAACATACCTTAGGATCCAATGAAGCCAACTAATCTTCCAGGGTGAGGGAATGGAAGAAACAGACTTGGATGAAAAAGGGGCAGGCGACGGAGGGAGAAAGACAGACAACTTGAAGGACGGTATAGAGAGAAGGGCAGATAGGGGGAGGGGGGTAAGGGGGGAGAGGGATGTAGGTATGCGGGACTCACCTAAGCAATGAAAAGTGACAAGTAAGGAAAGTGATGAGGTATGTGTGGCAGGGGAGGCGTGAGGAGAGTCGTAATGGAGGTATGAAGTCAAGAGGTCATTTTTGCTCAATGCGTCCCACAGTCCTCCTTTTCTTTCCTTTTATTCCATCGCTTCGTTCGTTTTTTTTTTTTTTTTTTTTTTTTTTTTTATTCCAGGAACGTCTCTCTGTTTCTTTATTCCTTAATAGTTCTTGTCTGTTCATTTATGTTATTTAGTTTATCCCTTTCCCTCACCTTTCTTCATTCATTCCTTGTTTACTTTCCTCTACTTAATATTTCCTTTTTATTACTCGCTCTCTTTATTGTTCTTCCTTCCCTTCTCTCCCTTTCATCCCCTTTCCCTTTTTTCCTTTAGTAATGGTACCCTTATCAATTAACATATTTACCATTTTTCTCCCTCTCACACATTTTCCTGTCTCACCCTCTGCTTCTCTCTTCATTCAATTTACACTCCTTATCCTTCTAATTCCTCTTAATCTTTTTTCCTCTACTTTCCTTTCATATTTTCCTTCCACTATTCTCTCCTTTCCTCCCTTTTTCACCTCCCTTTCCATTAATCCTCATTTCTTTTTCGTCCCTCATTTTTTTTTAGATTTTCCTCGTCTTGCTTTCCTTCCTCTACGTATTCACTTACTCCCCTCCTTTTCTCCAGTCTTACCCACTCCCTGTCAGCTTCTATCACTCACTACCTTTTCTCATTCACTCCCTTTTCTCCCTCACTCCCTTTTCTCCCTCACTCACTTCCTTCACTCGTTCTTTCATTACTCACTTCTTCACTCCATCTATCCAACTCACACTTTGCCTCTCCTCCTTCTCACGCTTTCCCTCTCTCGCTCCTTCCCTCAGTTCCAACCCCTTTCATTCCTTCTGCAACCTCTCTCCTGTTCACTTTCCCTCCCCTCCTAACTCCCTCCTTCCCTCCCAACTCCCTCCTTCCCTCCCAACTCCTTCCTTCCCTTAACCCACAATCTACAACCATCCTCACACCTTCCCACACCCACTACTACCTCCCTCCTCCCTTCTTTAGCCTTCCTGCTCACTCTCTCCCTCCCACTTGCACCTACCCTCACCCACTATAACCTCCCTCCTCACAAACCCACCCGCTCTCTCCCTCCTTCATGCACTCTCTCCTCCTCTCGGCCTCCCCCCTAATGCCCTTCACTGCGAGTCACTCATTAACCATTCCTGACCACACTCCTTCTGACCCCCTCCCCTGGATGACCCCTTCACAGCTGGTACTGGGAAAGCCACCTGTCTGCTTCCTCCTCCAACCTCCCTCCTCCTCCTCCTCCTCCTCCTCCTCCTTCCTTCGTCTTTACTTTCCATCACTCTGCTCGACTAGGTTGCATAGTGAGAACAAATAACCTTGCAGGGATTCCGTAGGTCTGTTGCTGTTTTGACAATCTTCTATAATTAGAATTCCTCCTCCCATTACTTACACCAACTCAACAGGAGGTAGTTACGGGAAGGGAACAGTCTTCTATTTAACTCTGCTTTCTCATATACTAGAACATTTTATAGCATAGCAAAATCAAGCACACCCAATAACCAGTTGGTCTTTTCCTGTTTGTCAGTTTATTTCTTTGGCTTTTTCTTTCACTTCCTTTCTTTTGTCCAGTTATTTATCGTTTTTTCTCCATCCCAGTCACTTGTAACCCTTTATTTTCTATATTTTCTATATTTTCCCCTTCTCTGTCACTTTACTCCCTCACATCCCTATCCGCCTCCCACAACTTTCCCTCCTAACCGTTCACTTCTAACTCCCCGACCCTCCCCCCTTTCACTTCTTCCGTCACTTTCTTATTGGCCTCCTGTTCCTTCCCATTCTTCCCCGTCACTCCTGTCTACCTCTTCCACTCCTTTCTTCTCTTTACTTTCTCTCCCTCCTTCAGTCTCACTTCTTTCCCTTTTTGTTGTCACTCCACTCCTATGTTTGCTTCGTAATTTCCCTGAGCTTTCCTTCTCTTGCGTGTATATAATTATATTTCCCCCATCATCTTCCTTTTAGTCCTCCCTCCTCTCTACCTACACTTAATGTACAGTCCTGGTCAAAAATAATCATCCATATAGGGGTAACTTATGTAAGATTTTGACAGCTTCCCTCTGTTCCTTAGCTGATAAACTTTCCAATAAATAAGGTACGTACCCTCTTTTAATTTACTACAAGTAGCTACACATTACTTAAAACACTGAAAGTATATGTGAACATGAAAACATTAGACAGCAAATTGTTAAAGTTACTCATATGTGGATGATTATTAATGACCAAGACTGTACATCCTTTTATTCCATTGGCATTTCTCTCTTCTCTTCCTTGTCCCTTTAACTCATCCTCTCTACCTCCTCATCTCATACTTCCTTCTTTTCTTTTCCCTCCCTCTACCTCGTCTTACTCCTTCCCCTCCCCCTGGTCATATTCCTCTCCCTCCACTTCCCCATCCTCCCCCTCCTCCCCCCCCCCATCTCCACATGTCACCCCTGGCCCCTCCCTGCCATTTCTCTTCCATCACCACAGCTTATTTGTATGCCTGACCTCTTCCCCCTCCCTCCTCTCTCCCTTCCTCCCTCCCCACGCCTCTCTTCCCTCGTTCCTCCCCATTCCTCAGACTACTATTCCTTGCCTTGCCCTCCCACTCTCCTCCCTCCCCACTCCTTAACCTCTTCCATCCTCTTCCTCCCTAATATTGTCCTCCACCTACTCCCCCCCCCCGCCTACTCTTCCCCCCCCCGCCTACTTTTCCCCCCTTTCTCCTGCCATCCCATTCCTCTCCTTCCCCACTCTGAGCCTTTTCCTTTCCTTCTTTCCCTACACCTTCTGCTTCACCACTCATCTTTTCCCACTCCTCCCTTCCTTCTCCAGTCTACCCACTTCTCGCTCCTCATTCTTCCCTCTCTTCAGTTTTTTTTTTTCTCCCTCTGCCTTGCCACTCTCCTCCCACTCCTTTCCTCTCGTGTCTCTTCCCACGTCCCTCTCTACTCCTCTTCCCCCCCTTTGCTTGCCTTCCCCATCCTCATTCTACTTCCCACTCACCTAACTCTTCCCTTACTCATTATTATCCCTTTTTCCTCTTTTATCCTCCTCTCCTATACTCACCAACTCTGCCACTCCTACTGCCCCTCCATCCCCTTCCTTCCTGCCTTCCATCAACAACTTTAACGAGTCTAGGAAAATGTGGAGAGTCATAAGAGGTGACGGATTGAGGAGGGTAGGAGGAGAAGGAGATGACTGGGTTAGTGGATGGAAGGGAGGCAGAAGAAGAGAGACCGAGGGAAGATAGAGAAGGTAAGGCAGTTGTAGCAAACAGGAAGAGATGATTAAAATAATGCGGAGAGGTAGGAGAGGGAGAAAAGGATAACAGTGAAGAAGACATGTGGAATGATAATTAAGAGGTTGAAGGAAGTACACAGAAAAATGTTTTGGAATGAGGAAGTAGGATGGGGAATTGAAAACAAGGAAACAGGAGTGTCATATGTTTGAATGTGGAGTAAAGAATGGAAAGGAGAAAACGGAGGAAAAACAAACACAAAAAGAAAATGAGAGGCTTAAAAGGTGATTGAGATGAGTATTTAGAAATGGAAGTAAGATGAAGGAGAATGGGAAGAGATGCAGGAAAATGAATCCGAGATGAACGTGGAATGAAAGGCGAGGGGAAGGCAATACGAGAGACTTTAAACCTCACAGAATTCTCCCCAAACTCCAGTGAATTGTGTAGACGAGGAAGAATGATACCCAGAAAGTTTGCTAAGCCGGAGAGGAAAGTTTGCTTATGATGTGTATATTTTTGAATTAGGGTGGGCAAGTGAGGGGGGAAAAAAAATTGATGCATGAATTTCTCTCTCAATCTTTTCTTGTATATTTTTCGTCATTAATGCGTTTTTCTCTGATGGTTATGAGTTTTTTTTTTCTTTATTTATTTTTGTCGTAAATGTGTGAATGGTGAAATATGATCTGATGGAAGAGGAGGAGGAGGTGGAGGATGGAAAAGGGAAGGAAGGGGGGGGGGTTGCAGGGGGAGATGGAGGCTTAGGAATGAGGGTGGATGGACTGAAGAAGGTGGAATCATATGGTCATTGAGGGAGTTTGTTTGAAAGAAAGGAGAAACATGAAACGGAGAGGAGATTATGGTCTATAGGAGAGGATGGGTGGGGGGGGGGGGAGAGATGGAGGCATTGGAGAGAGAGAATAAGAGGAGGGAGAACGGAATAGCTGAAGAAAAGTGATGAGTATTAGGTGAAGTAATTTTCATTTTACAGTAACATTAGAAATCAGGGACTGTGAGGGAAGGTCAAGATGATGAAAAAAAAGTGTTAGAGGATTTGGAAGAATGTTAGACTACCTGGAGGAATAATAAGTCATACAGTGTATATCATATGAAACACTAATAATGTTTGTGTGTAGGTATTTGGATGGATAAGAGAGCAGGTGGATTAGTTTTGATATGTTAAAAGACTGTTTTATATGGGAGTACAAAGTGTAGGGCAGGAGAAGACAGGTCAGGTGGAAGGCAGGGCAGGTGGAAGACAGGGGAGGTTAGGGCAGGCAGTGTTTCGTGCTGTTGGTGGAGCAGGTAGTAGGGCATGCAGTGTACCTGAGCAGGGCATGCACGGCACATACGGTACAACGGGGCATGACAGGACAGAGCAGAAGGGGGCATGAGAGAGAGGCGCAGGGCAGAGCAGGGCAAGACTGAAAAGAATAGGATCAGGATAGGAGAGAGAATGGCAGGACAAGACAGGAAAGAGTAGGTTCAGGGTAGGAGAGGGAAGGCAGGGCAAGACTGAAAAGAGTAGGTTCAGGGTTGGAGAGGGAAGGGTAGGGCAAGACAGGACAGGACAGAGTGAGACAGGGCAGGACAGAGTGAGACAGGGCAGGACAGAGTGAGACAGAGCAGGACAGAGCGAGACAGGGCAGGACAAAGTGAGATAGGACAGGACAGAGCGAGACAGGGCAGAGCAGGTAACACTTGGTCGTGCTGGTGTTGTCGACCGTCGTGCCACACCAACACACAGCCACCATGTTCCTCGCACCTGCTGTCGCGTCCTATGTCGTGCTTAACCTCGTGTCTGGGTGGTCGTGCCTGTAGTGGTAGTGGTGGTCGTGCCTGTAGTATAGTAGGGCTGGTGGTGATGATACTGGTAGGAGTAGTGGTAGTGGTGATGGTAGAAGAGATGGTAGTGATAGTAGTATTGGTGATAGTACTATTAATAGTATTAATTGTTATGGCTGTGGGCATAATAATCTTGAGGAGGACCTGGTGGTGGCGTGTGTTATTCACCCGCGGTCTAATCACGTACTCGTAATCGCTAGCTTATGCCCTCCGGAAATGAGGAAGGGATCGTAGCGACCTATGTCAACCTGTCTATCTATCTAATTCTATATCTATATATATATATGTGTGTGTGTGTGTGTGTGTGTGAGGGATGGCGTTGGTCTGATATTAATGATGGGGTTGATAGGGGGTAGGAAAAGGGTGGAGAAGATGATACATAACGTTTTATAATTACCCTCGATATCTCAATTGACTCTTGTATTGCTAAACACTTATTTCCTGTTGACATTTTAATTTTTATTATCCACTGTCCCAAACTGCTTAAGGCTATGTAACTTTTAATCCTGACTAACGATTGATGATTTTATTAATTTGAGAGATATTTATGTAACTATGAAAGGGTTTAATTATACTAATTAATGGTAATGGGTGGTGGAGTAGACAGAAACACTCTTCGACAACAAATGTTCCCTCATAGATTATAATTTAACGACCTCAGTGCCCCGATACACATAAATCTAACTAGCTATTAAGCTGGATATTGTTGTATGATTATCTTTGTACTAATGTAGGTAACTCATCTTTGTCAATATATGAAAGATAGAGCCTTGGCAGATCTATATGTGCTCTACCTTGTTGCTAAAAAATCACTGTGTTTAAAACTAAGCAATATATTACGGATGACATCAAATTTTATTTCTTCAAATAAAATGTATAGCGATAAAAGTCGTTTTATCTTTCAATTATTTTTCATTAAAAAAATAATCAGTGTGTAAATATTGCGATAAAGTCAGCATCATAATTCGAATCAGTCATCTTTGCGTACTGATGTAAATCTGCAAGATGAGGTGAACCAGACAATTTATCAGATAAGGAGAGAAAACCTTGTGTATTGACACCTTTCTCACCTCACATGTAAAGAAATTGAACTTGGACAAGTACATTATTTGTGTTCCGATATAAAGCTGTACACTGGAATTAATTTCTTTCATTGATAAATTATATGAGCTTTGAATAAGGAAAATTATATTATTTACACCTACTTTTTATATACCTGTCCATTTATGATAAAACTTTGATCAAAAGTCAATTTTCTTTCTGTTTGCAACTTGAGAAAGAATAATAAATCTGTCTGTTCTCAAAATTATTTTGTGTAAGCGTTTTTATTTTTTTATTAGTACATTGCATTTGTTGGTATCATTTTGTATATTGCTTTCGGTCCCATTCAGCCAATCACAGACATCCTTACAAACCTTGATAATAATAACGTCGACAAATTCATCTATTTAAGTCCAGGGAAAATCACGCCCAAGATGACAGACATGTGAAGAGACTCACATCGTCACTTCACCTTAAAATATCTTTATAGAAAACTTGTGGAACATTTTCATAATGTGACGGTTTGGTTATTTTGGAAAAGTTTTTTTTTTCTCTCTCTCTCTTTCTTTAGCAGATATTTTCCAATGTAACTTAATCAAGTCTAATATATTTTGGAATCACCGACATGCTCCGACCTCCAATAAGAACTTCATTATATCATGGTACAGAAAAAAATCTAACTGATAAAGTAAGCCTCCCCCTCTATACCCACACCACCTCTATACCCACCACCTCTATACCCACCACCTCTATACCCACACCACCTCCCTCCACCTGCACTTGCACTCACAGTGACCCCGGCCATTATTAAGCAGCTTGACCCGGTCTCCTTACAGCCGGTAAATGCCCATTGTGACCGGGGTTATCCAGTGCCCATCTGTACCCCCTTCTGAGTTCACGGGCACTCCTCAAGTACCCCTGTGCTCCCCCCTTACCCTTCCTCTGCTTCTTGCTTGCCCCCTCCCTTCGTATTTTCTTAATGCTTGCCCCTCCCCTGTCTGGTCTTTACTTCATGCTTGCCCCTCCCCTGTCAGGTCTTTACTTCATGCTTGCCCCTTCCCTGTCTGGTCTTTACTTCATGCTTGCCCTTTCCCTGTCTGGCCTTTATTTTATTTCATGCTTGCCCCTCCCCTCTCAGGTCTTTACTTCATGCTTGCCCCTCCCTCCTTTTCTGTGCCATACTTCCTTCTACCCTTTTCTTCCCCCAGCTCCACTCCCTCACTGTTCAGTCCTCACATCCACTCGTCTATGGTTGCTTCATTCCTGTCCCCATCATGGCCCCCATTTTAGATACCTGAAGAGGATCCAAGACGAGACGAAACACCTAATTTAAAGTCCTATAAAATTTTCCTTATATGGGTTAAGTTAAATTGTATTATACGTGAATTATACATCACCCTACAGCCCAACACCATACACTACAATACACATTACAGTTTTATAGCGTCCTACACTACACAACATATTTCTGACTGTATTACACTTCACTACACACTACGTACAGTATGCTACACTACTCTACACTGTTCTACTCGGAAATACTACCCCGTACTACACTATTCAACAGTACAGGTAATAATACAACACACGGCACGACACAACACGACACGACACACTGTACACTGAATTATAAGGGTGTATTAATGACGCCTTGAGTGTGACCGAATCCATTATGCTAACATACGTCGAGTACAATACATACATACATACTAACCCACCTGACCACCACTATCCCTATAGCTTCCTGACCTTCCCTCCCGTCCCATCCTCTTCGTCCTACTCTCATTCCTTTGCCCCTTCCTTCACCTACTTCCCTTTTCCTTCTCTTCTTTTTTGTTCTCCCTCTTTCTTCAGCCCACCCTCGATATTTCCCATCCTCTTCCCTCTCCCTTCCTCCCCTGTTCTTTCTTCTCACACCAAACCCCATCTCCCTTGCTTTTCGTCCTTCTTCATTACCCTCCTTTCATTCCATTCTCTTTCACCTCCCCTATACTCATTACTTCCCTTCACCCTCCCTCTCACACCCCTTCCACTCCCTCACACCTCATTAGTATGCTTGGAGTATAATGCTGGTGTGTGTTTCATGGTGGGGAAATACACTGAGGGTGTGACAATTCATTACATCAGTTGTACAATCCCTCTTCCTCCTCCCCTCCTGCCGTGTTTGGTATGCTGGTTATGAGAGTAAGGTGTGTAAGGTGTGTGGAAGTGTGTAGAGATTGTGTGTTTGTGTTATGGGGCTGGCATTGTGTTCATAAACTCTCCCACGCCCTTTTCTACCTTGTAATCGTATATAAATAGTTACGGGGTGCTCTTGTCTCTAAATGTACTTAAGCCCACTGTTGTTGTTTTTCAGTCGTCTGGTTTGCATTTCTCAACGCTTTTTAAAAACAGACACAAACGCAAAAGTAGAAGACGATTTTACTGACAACTGAACAAGGAAGGTTAAGGACCCTGTGATCGTGTATGAGAACTGGAGGCTTCTAATTTCTCCTGACTATGCCACGAAACAAGCTCCTTCCATATAGGTGGTGTGTCGTGGCAACATTTTGAAGACTCATTTACCTCCATTTTTCTGACTACATCACATTAAAACGCAACGATTCCCACTTTAAACAACCGAAGGGCATCCATGTTACGGGATCATTAATTTCGGACGAATCTGAGGGCTAGGGATTCCTCCAAACCACGCCAAAAAACAAACTACCTCAGTATAAAAATTAATAGGTCATCTGTTTGTTGCATTGTTTAGAGGGTTACGAAGACTCCAAATGACACACTAAAAAATGACTCCCTAAAATATACACTTTAAATGAATGTAATGCGTAGTTAATGGACTGTTTTCATCAAGTAACATATAATATAGGAGGCCACATGTTCGTATAGAGAGAGTGTTTAGGAAGACGTGTGAGGGATCGTGTGAGGACCTGCTGTGGCTTTTTCTGGGAGGCTTAGTGTAGATTTATGATTAACAGTCGGGGTTGCGTGTGTAATTAAAAAACGTATATAAATCATGGTTTAACACGACGGTAAATCAGATATAAAATCAATCTTTATTTATATTATGAATTATTCTTTATAGCGGACTACCTAAATGTATTATGTGAATTTTAACCTTTCGCTGGGGTTCCTGATGAATTGAACGAACGTCTTTGTTGTATTACTGAGACTGACTTCAGATGATCGTGTTTGCAGTTAGTAAGGCCCTGATATTCAAAAGTGTCAACCAGAGAGAAAAGCACACAATCAAGACTTTGGAGTTTGTGTATCTCTTTCTGGCTGTATACAGATTGTCGAAGGCAGAGGCAAATTATATATATATAGGTTGTGTGACCCGTGAGGCATCAATTCATTCTTATCTGTGATTAATATTAAATGCTCCATATATAATAAGGAATATCAGTTTCAGTAATATAACAATCAACAGTCATTCATTCAGTTAAGTGTAAATGATCGAAATTCCAAAATAATAGATGTCGTTTCCTTTCCAGAGAGCATGCACCGGAAAACTGAATGACAGCTGCGTATGGTGATGGCTGTTCACTGCCAAATCTAACATTCCTATTCAAACGTAGGACCAACTCCGAGTGCTTCCATGTTTAATTGCAGAGTCAGTTTATTCAGTTTCTTTACATCACGACGTACATACTTTAAAGACTGAGTTATTGTGTTCATAATAAATTAAATATGAAATTATTTTCCACGACTATTTTGTTGTTGGTTGTGGAGGCGGCAGTGTTTATGTTATTAATGATTTTGTAGGACACACATTCATTTAAAAACCAATATCAAGTTGTATTATACGAGACCTCTGTCCAACACGAGCGTCAATACTAAAGATTTAAGCCAACGATACAACGAACAAAGGTCAATCGTATCATGGTTCATCGTTGAACATTGACACAATTTACAAATTGACGGGAATTTTCACCACCTAACCTCGAGAAGTGTCTGGGTACTGTAAGTGTTATATTCCTGACTGACTTGACTTACCTGACTAACTGACTGACTAACTAACTGAGGGCTTCATTATGATTCTGAGAGTGTGAGGTGAGGGCCGCGGTGACAAATTATGGATGACTGTCGACACAGCACCCTGCATGGGGATGTTAGGATGGGCTGGGGAATGGAGATGAGAAGGTACTCGTAAGAAGATGTAGGGACATTTAGTCTCGCTTTTCAATTCTTTTCGTCATGTCTCTCACTTACTCATCTGCTAGCCTCTCCTTTTCACTCTTGCTTAGCTGTTTTCTAATGTTTGATCGTTCTTTGTATGATAGTGTGGAGAATGGGAACAGGTGGGTAGTAAGTAGAATGCTATTGAGTTGGTGAGAGGAACTGATTATAAGAGCCAAATGGAGAGAGGCTAGGAGAGTGGGAGAGAGATAGGGAAAGGAAAGGGAGAGAGGGCAGGGGAACAAAAGGGAGGTAAGGGAAAGGAATGGAAAAAGGCCTGGAGAAAGGGAAAGAATTAGGGAAAAGGAAATGAGAGAGACCAGGGAAACGGAAGGGAGGTAAGGGAAAGGAAGGGAGAGAGGCCAGGAGAGTGAGAGAGAAGTAGAGGGAAGGAATAGAGAGAGGCTAGACGAGTGTGAAAGAGGTAAGGTCTTCGTGTCGTGATGTATAGGCGGTGATTCCCTCGACTCGACCCCCTCTGCAAACACACGGCAATTTGAGGCTTCGTATCTTTACCTGGTGGATGGGTGAAAAATGGCTCCAAGTCCTCCCCTCTTCCTGTCTCTCGGCCTCTACAGTCACAGGGAAGAGTTTGCTGTGTTTGCATTTCACTCGTAAACATTATTCCAGGGTCCGTCACGACACGGTAGACATATATACAAAATATTAACCCTGCCTATTTTAGCATCACCATGAAGAGAGATGAATTATTCCTACATAAGGCAGAGACCAAACACCATTTAAAAGACATTAATTAAAGGCAGACATAAACACCACACCAGGAATAAGATATGGTCAGCAAATTCAAAACTATGATTCCTTTATATAAGCTTCGACTGCACAACCATACCGAGGCAGTCTGTTCCTTGTTACAGTAGTGGAGGAGATTCTGTAGTTTTCAGATTGTCGATGATATATTAACACCATGAGCCTAGTTCAGTTGCTTAAGTTTAGTAGTATCTTGTTCAGTTGTTTAAGTTTAGAAGTATCTGGTTCAGTTGCTTAAGTTTAGTAGTATTTTGTGTTATTGTTCTGTCCTAGGGGTAAGAAACGCTCACATAAAACTCCCCGTACCATGAGAGACTTGGGGAAATATACGGCGTAGTGTAGTAACTTGTTATTATTCTGCCTTACTGTAGGAGTCAGAAGCACACGTAAGACTCCCTGTACCTTGAGAAACTTGGGACAAATATTTAGTACTTTAGTATCATGTGTTGTTATTCTGTCTTAGTGTAGAAGTAAAAGTCACACTTAAGGGCTCCCTGTACCGTGAGAGACTTGGGAACGTACCGCCGCCCCTTGAGGACCTGAATGGATGGACTTCATGAGGGGCGGTGGTCGTTTGTCTGTATCGCCTGGTGAAAGAGAGTTCGGTTCCCTGTCCATCCCTCACCCGCCGCGAGTGTTAGCATCACAACACAGAGGGGGAGGGGAGGGGAGGGCTCATGATACTCTCACTTGATCTATAGGGTGTGGCGAAGGGAGATGGAGATAAGGGAGAGCAGTCGAATAAGGAAGTAGAGAGAGAGAGAGAGAGAGAGAGAGAGAGAGAGAGAGAGAGAGAGAGAGAGGAACTGAAGAGAAAGGGGGGAGGGGAGCGCACGAAAAGAGAGAGAGGATCAGATATTAGAGAAAGTTGCCAGAAAATTGGCTAAATTGATTATATTTACTATCACTGAATGGTGAGAAGGAAAAACAGTGAAGAAATCTGTGGACGGAAAGTTAGAGAAAAGTATTATAAACTTGGAAACTGGAAACTGAGGGACGACACGAGCAAAGTAGTTAAGATTTAGTTAGAGAATATAAGAATAAGAGACATCACTCATTTATGTTCAACTTTTGCTTCGTGTATAGCATATTATACGATAGAGGGATGAGGGTAAATAACTGAATGAATGCAGTAATAGCAAATAAAGTGAGAGAGAGAGAGAGAGAGAGAGAGAGAGAGAGAGAGAGAGAGAGAGAGAGAGAGAGAGAGAGAGAGAGAGAGAGAGAGAGAGAGAGAGATGACACACGGCGGCGCTGTTCCTTTACGTACAACATTTATCATACCCCCTCCACTAATTTAAGCATGAGAGTAAAGCGTCACTCAGTCATGATATACTGCAGGAACCCATGCATGCAGAATTATGAGGCATTTTTAATTGGACGAGATAAAGCTTGATATGCCGGGCGGGTCCCCATAATGACTTGGTGGTGCCCCTCCCTGCTGCTTACATAGTGAGGGACGAACTGGGGACTGTTGATTCCTCCAAACTCTAATAAGAAACAAAGAATTCATGTGTAGGTAGTCTGTTTTGGGACACTACTCCGAGGGGTCTGTAGTCTCCAATTTTTCGACTACATCACAGGTCCCTTATTCCACTTATTTTCACTTTTAGATACATTAATAATACTGCTTATTAATGTTGGGGCCACCAGGTAGTACCCTATATCAATTTATTAAAGACATGCGGATTACAGTCTCCCTTCTAATACTGATGTGATATTTTTTTAGTATTTGTAGAAATATGCTATGGAAGTTTGAATTCGGTTGTGTGTTTGTTTTACCACTGATGGACACAGGAATTTTGGGTCGCAGAATATCCTTTTTCTCAAGATAAAATTTTCTGAAGTTCTCTGCCTCACCACCTTTGGCTCTTGGTCTTCCCTGTGACCAGCAAAAAATTCTGCTGTACCGTTAACCACCGTAAAGTATGTCACCGGTATGAAGGAGTAATGACCCTCCTGGTGTATACAATCATAAATCAAAATTACGAACATCAATCTGGAAGAAGTTATGGACGCGGGTCTCCCTGACGCATCCAACATGGAGATGGGCTTAATGGTTCCTCTAAAAATATAAAACAGAAACGGGGAGGAGGCTTGATATGGTACGAGACGGATTAATAGATCCTGAAGAAAGAACGCCCTAGGCCTGAAAGACCCTGTAGGTACGGTGTGTAACGAAGGAGAGGATGATAGAAAGGTAGAACAGCCAGCAAGAAGAAAATAGTAGGAGTGTAACAAGACTGAATACGAATAGAACTACCCAGCCTTGTGGTTTCCTGCCGTAAAACCTCTCGCCACCACCAACCACTATAACAAGTTTTCATAATTATGTACTCCGCCTTACACTTCAGGGGAGAGAGAACCTCTTTTTGATAAGATTAGAGGGCTCCTAGTTCCTCTATAATAATGATCCCAAGGTAATAATCACTTCAGTGTTACTAATAGGAGATCTGTTTCGTGACGTAGTTTTAGAGGATTCAATAGCCTTCCAATTTTCTGTCAAAAGTTTCTTACCTTCACATTACTAACTTCAAGTATATAATAATTATTCTGCCTTCAGTGTGCTGTCTCCCGTTTCCTCGGGGTTAAAGGTCCCTGTACAGATGGACATCACAAATCTATTTTAACTAGCTAACTTGTGAGAGATAAATACCTGTCATCATTGTTTATGTGTGTGTGTGTGTGTGTGTGTGTGTGTGTGTGTGTGTGTGTGTGTGTGTGTGTGTGTGTGTGTGTGTGTGTGTTTATTCATTTTGGTTCTTTCTTATAATCATATATTTAGTTTTCAGTGTTTGGGTTTTCTTTGACTTACTCTTCATTTCTCTTTCCTTCTTTCTTTTATTCATTATTTTGATAATTTCTTTTCTGTATTATTTTTTTTTCTTTTTTTTTCCTTCGTTCATTAATTCCTTTTCCTTCCTTGGCCCAGTTTCTCCTTTTACTCGGCCAGTTTATTGATGCCCAGCAATTTTACCTTTCTCATACCTCATCTTCTTACCCTCCTCTTTTCCTTCTTGCTAGACACGTTCTCTCCATCCATTCCTGTACTTTCTCCTCATTCTTTCCTCTATTATTCTTCCTCCTTCCTCCTTCCCTTCCTCCTACTTCCTATCTTTCTTTTCTTATTGCATTTCCCTCCCTTTTTACTTTCTTTTCTTTGCTTGTTTTCCTCTTCTTCCCATTCTCACTCTCCCTCATTTCCTCTTTTCTTTCCTTTTCTTTCTCTTCTATTTCGTTCGTTCACCTCTTGTTTACTTTGCTCTCCCACTCAACAAATTCTTTTCCTTGTACATTTTTGGCTTTACTTCATCTCGACCTTCCTTTCACCATCTTGGAATTTATTTTTAGAGGTTCAGGGGGGCGACTCTCCTACCTCACGTCAACTATACCTTTCTGACACTAGGCATTGGTTCTGTCTCCATTCTCCTCCTTCTTTGCTCCTTACACCTTCCTCCATTCCTGCCGTTTCCTCCTGTACATCATACCTTGCCTCTTCTTCTTTTCCTGTCCCTTCCTCCTCCTCCATTCCTGTCCCTTTCTCCTCCTCCATTCCTGCCCCTTCCTCCTCCTCTATTCCAGCCCATTTCCTCCTCCTCCATACCTGTCCCTCCCTCCCCCTCCATTCCTGCCCCTTACTCCTACTCCATTCCTGTCCCTTCTTCCTCCTCCATTCCTGTCCCTTCTTCCTCCTCCATTCCTGTCCCTTCTTCCTCCTCCATTACTGTCCCTTCCTCCTCCTCCATTCATGTCCCTTCCTCCTCCTCCATTCCTGTCCCTTTCCTCCTCCTCCTCAATTCCTGTCCCTTCCTCCACCTCCATTCCTGTCCCTTCCTCCTCCTCTATTCCTGTCCCTTTCCTCCTCCTCCATTCCTGCCCCTTCCTCCTCCTCCATTCCTGTCCCTTCCTCCTCCTCCATTCCTGTCCCTTCCTCCTCAATTCCTGTCCCTTCCTCCTCCTCCATTCCTGTCCCTTCCTCCTCCATTCCTGCCCCTTCTTCCTCCTCCATTCCTGTCCCTTCTTCCTCCTCCATTCCTGCCCCTTCCTCCTCCTCCAATCCTGCCCATTTCCTCCTCCTCCATTCCTGTCCCTTCTTCCTTCTCCATTCCTGTCCCTTCTTCCTCCTCCATTCCTGTCCCCTCCTCCTACTCCATTCCTGTCCCTTTCCTCCTCCTCCATTCCTGTCCCTTCCTCCTCCTCCATTCCTGTCCCTTCCTCCACCTCCATTCCTGTCCCTTCCTCCTCCTCCATTCCTGTCCCTTCCTCCTCCTCCATTCCCGTCCCTTCCTCTTCCTCCATTCCTGTCCCTTACTCTCCCTCTACATGATTATGGTTTTCCTCAGTTTTTCCTTTCCCTGCCACCTTCCTCCTCCTTACCTCCTCTCTCTTCCCTCGACTCTCTGTTTCCCTGAAATATTTTATCGACCCCAAATAAGAGAAGGCTTGCCTGACTCATCCTTCCTAAATCCCTGCTGCTCCCTCCCTCCCTCCCTCCCTCCCTCCCTGGCTTAATATTTCGCCCGATGCACTCTCTCTCTCTCTCTCTCTCTCTCTCTCTCTCTCTCTCTCTCTCTCTCTCTCTCTCTCTCTCTCTCTCTCTCTGGACCCCTGACTTTTCTTCTCTCCCTCCCTCCCTCCCATGACTCACGACTCTCCTTTCCTTCCTCCCATGACTCACGACTCCTTCCCTCCCTCCCTCCCATGACTCACGACACTCTCTCCCTCTCTCCCATGACTCACGACTCTCTCTCCCTCTCTCCTTCCCTCCCATGACTCACGACTCTCCTTCCCTCCCATGACTCACGACTCTCCTTCCCTCCTACCCTCCCATTACTCACGACTCTTCTTTCCTCTCTGACTCTCGACTCTCCTCCCTCCACAACTCACGAATCTCGTTCCCTCCTTCCATGACTCTCCTTCCCTCCATTTATGACTCACGACTTTCTTCCCTTCCTCTTGACTCGCGATTCTCCGTCTCTTTGTTACTCACGACTTTCCTCATAACATTGAAAATACATGAATCTACTTATATATCCCAATTTACCGTAGCCTGATCAGTGATCACTAACTCTCCCTGATTCACCGCTGTCTAGTTTTTGCATTCCTCTTTGCTTGCGTTCATTGTCCAAGATTCCTACTCCGTCTCTGGTCTCCAAGCTCTTATCTCCTACTCCTATTACTCCTCCTTCTCCTACTTCAACTACTCTTTCTGCTATTATTGTCTCATTGTCATCTTTCATCGGGTTACTTACTTCCAAAATATAGGCCAGGAAACAAACTACCTCAGTATACCAGTGTTGGGATCCTGTCTTGGAGCATAGTTAGGAGGGCCTATAGGTGTACTCTCTTTTTTCCCACAATAGATGACCCCCTTAAGGACCCTGTGATTATCCATGATACTTGGAGACTTCTAATTCCTCCTGACTATATCACGAACAAGCTCCTTCCATATCGGTGGTGTTTCGTGGCAATATTTGAAGGACTCTTTTACCTTCAATTTTCTGACTACATCACAGGGGCCCTTAACCTATCCATACCATCCCTACCTATCTATCTATACTCCTACCTCTCCCTATCACACCCATCCACACCGTATTCTTCACACTAGCCCTTTAACTCTCAGCTAGGTTGCACACTCTTTAAACTCTTCCCCCTTTCTCTAACCATCACACACATCACCCATAGCACTTTCTGCCTACTTATACTTGCACTTTCCTATCATTTATATCTACTCATTTATTTTGTACACCCGTCCAAACTCCTGTTCATCTTCGTCTTTGTCTTCCTCTTCTCCCTCTTCTTTAAACCTTCCTTAACTTTCTCTGTGTACTGGATTCATACTCACATCTTTTATTCTTATGAAGGTAATGGGAAGGGAAGAAAGAAAATGACCAGAAATAGCATAGTGGGTGAATAGAAAGATAGTGTTAGATAATAATGTAGTATGATGCTGGCTTCTACCGCTCCACTCTTCCCTACTCAGCCAGCCAGCCAGCCAGCCAGCCAGCCAGCTCAGGTCAGCCACCGTGCGCTAAATCACTGCAGTAACTGTCAGAGGGCAGACGTACTCCGTGCTTTCCTCAGCTCTCTCTAGGATATATTCCCTAATTCAGTATATACCTTCACTGCACGCCCAGCTACAGGCTCATGCACACACGCACGCAGCCGTACGTACACCCACACCCACAACTCTCACAGTCATGTACACGTTTACACATTCACGACCTCCCCCCTTACTAATATACATAGCCTACATACATACATACAAACATACATTCTAATCTATAATAATGTTATAAATGTCTAACATATATTCATGTATATATGTGTTGTCTCCCTCTAGCTGCTAGTTTTGCGAATTATCTGAAGAAATTTTACACAACCTGTTCATTGCTATAATTTTTCCATTTTGTTACCGTTTACTTTGAGTAATTGCTCGAGTGTCCCACTTATACACATATTTATTTTTTTTCATATCATTCATTACAAAATTCGTGAACACGACTAATACTAGATTAATAAACCCATCTCTTTTTCAGTCCCCTTTTTTTATGGCTAGGCTCTTCTTATCCTTGTCAGGCCTCATACCCTTGCCAGCCTGATGGATTAAGGTAAAAAATTAAGTTCCCCGCGATGATAGTGACATAACAGGCGAGAGTGTGTGAACTGATGGTGTTACTAGGGAGAGGTCGGTGGGGGTCGAGTTGGAGTTGATCAGATATGGATGGATTTGGTGCAGGTTTGGTCACGGTGGGTTCGCTATGGTCAGTTGCAGGGGTCATCATTCACACTCGTTCTCCCCTTCATTCCCTCCTATCCCTCTTCTCCTATCCCTATGGACAGTCTGCCTATCCATACAGTCGGCAGTGCACACCTGATGTCATCTGGACAATTAGTGTTCTTCATTGGGCGTCATATGAAAGGCTATGTCAGGTTTGTGTTAATTAAGGTATTACTCATGTGATTTCTATAATACCTTCAGGCTTATCACTGCGAATTCGAACATCAGAACGATTCCACTGATTGGTTTAATGGAAATCATACATTATGATTAAATAAGAAAATAAAAAAACATGACCTACACAAGGACTAATAAAATTTTGTTGAAACGTAAAGTTATAGAAGTCACACGTGAATCCACAAACCTTGAGTGTTGTTGTATTCCCAGATCAACGGTGGGAGTACTGTATTGCAGTGCCTGGTTTACAGTGGCTAATATTTGTTAGGTTCAACCCAACGGTGCATATTTGTCTTTACAGGTCTCCCACACTTCACTATCCACACTCTCTGCAGTTATGACACAACAGTTCAGTAACCCTATCATCACCTACAGTTTAGTCACCAAAATTGTCACATAATTCTGCCATAAATCCGTTCGGGTGCTTATATATCAACTGTGAACGACTGTAAAATCAACCTTTTATAGTAGCCACGCATCAACACCCATTGGATGCGTGCACATACTACAGAACGAGTAAACTAGATATTTTACATTCTCCACAATCCCCAGGACTCATGGTAGGAAATATACCATCTAGTAATTTGCATTTTTCTACTTCTATCATCTCCCATTCAACCCTGCCCATCGTTTGCTCTCCTTCCAACCAAAACGAATATATGATCAAGAGTAGATAAATGAATATGTGCACTAGTAGATGAGTATAAGGTTAGGCAACGGTGATCTGGCCTGTTTAAGTTGTGAAAGAAGGGATGAGGAAGAGTCCGTATTGAAGTATGAAAAATACATAAATGCTGAACTTTATCGAATAGTTATTTACACTTCCACTTCCTATATTACCCTCCCCATTACATCACATCTTTCCCACACACTTACCCTCCCCTTCCTCACATCCTTTCCCAATCACGCTCTTTTTTTTTTTTTATAAATCAAAGACATGGAGGGAAGGTAGGAAGTTACTAGGAAGGCATGAATAGGGCCCAATGATCGTTAGTAAGACTTGGTGGTTTCTGATTCCTCCTTACTGTGCCAATAAACAAGCTCCTTCTTCATGAGTGATGTTTCGTTGGCAATTTTTAAAGGACTCATTTAACTCAAATTTTCTGACTACATCACAGGGGGTCCCTTAAGTGAATAGGGAAAGCAGTATTAGAATATATACAGTAGATGTGTTCTGGACGTTGATCTTTGTCTCATCCCTCCTAGACTTCCCCTCCACGAATCTCCTGCAAACCTTCTTCCCCTTCGTACCTTGTTGTGGATTCACCCTTCAATAAATCTCCCTCTCGAACACGCCCTGCTCCCTCGTGCCTCCAATCCTCACAGAAATCCCCCTCTAGCACTTGTACAATGCACTCCCCCCCATCTCATACTCCCTAGCGTTACCTCCTCCAACACTCCCCACGACCAACTGTTGTCTTTTCCTCTCTCCCCAACGCTGGCTTCCTTCAACACTTACCCCATGTACAGTCACGAGCACTAATAAGTATACAGCTTTGGTTGAAGCTTTGAACAGTCCAATTCACCAACGAACATCCAATGGAGATCTTATCGTGCATTTATTTACTGTTTCTATGTGT
>JAWQEG010000752.1:0-76698 GCA_033782935.1 Petrolisthes cinctipes | reverse complement strand
CCACCACTCCCTCTATCCCTTCTTCTCTACTACCACTCCCTCTATCCCTCCCTTTCCACCACTCCTATCCCTCCCTCTCTGCCACCACTCCCTCTATCCCTCCCTCCTTTCCACCACTACCTCTATCCCTCCCTCCCTTTCCACCACTTCCTCTATCCCTCCCTCCCTTTCCACCACTACCTCTATCCCTCCCTCCCTTTCCACCACCACTCCCTCTTCCCTCCCTCTCTACTACCACCCCATTACCACTCCATCTTTCTCTATCACCATTTTATCCCACTTTATTACCACTCCATCTCACCACCACCACCACCACTAACTTACCCTGTCTAACATCACACCCTCACTCATTCTCATCAGTTCATCCCTCCCTCTTTCCTCTCCCCCCTCTCTCCCTACCATGATTCCCCCCTCTCTCTCCCTCCTTCCTCTCCTTCCTGCCCTCTCTTCTTCCTCTCCCCCTACCATCAATCCTTCCCTTCCCCCTCTCTCCCTGCCACAATCCCTCCCTACCTCCTCTCCCTCTATCATCCCTCCCTCTTTCCTCTCTCCCTACCATAATTCACCTCTCCCTCTCTCCCTCTACCATCAATCCCTCCCTCTACCACCCTCCTCTCCCTCTACCATCCCTCCCTCCCTCCCTCTATTCTTCCTCCCCCTCTATCATCCCTCCCTCCCTCCCTCTTTCCTCTCCCCCTACCACCTCTCCCTCCCACCCTCCCTATCTCTTCCCAATTAATTTCCCGCCAAACTTGACAGTCACTCCACTTCATTTATTTCGTCTTCATGTCCCTCTTTTACCCACCACATTTTCAGAGAGAGAGAGAGAGAGAGAGAGAGAGAGAGAGAGAGAGAGAGAGAGAGAGAAGGAGAGAGGCTAGGAAAATTAGAGACTTATAATGGAGAGAGAGAGAGAGAGAGAGAGAGAGAGAGAGAGAGAGAGAGAGAGAGAGAGAGAGAGAGAGAGAGGCTAGGGAAATTATACTTATAATGGAAAAAGAGAGAGAGAGAGAGAGAGAGAGAGAGAGAGAGAGAGAGAGAGAGAGAGAGAGTAGGGGAGAGAGGCTAGGGAAATTAGAGACTTATAATGGAACGAGAGAGAGAGAGAGAGAGAGTAAACTTTAAGGACGATGGAAAGAGAGGGAGAAAAACTTAGCAGACAGAGGAATTGGACAGATAGATAGTTTGACAAGAAGAGAGAGAGAGAGAGAGAGAGAGAGAGAGATAGAGAAAGAGGTAGGAGGGAAGAGAGGTAAGGGAGAATATGGAGAGAGAGAGAGAGAGAGAGAGAGAGAGAGAGAGAGAGAGAGAGAGAGAGAGAGAGAGAGAGAGAGAGAGAATATGGAAGAAGGAAAGAAGTGAGAGGGAAAGAATAGGGAGGAATGAAGGATGGGAGAGTGGGAGAGGTAGGTAGGTAGGTAGGTAGGTAGGGGGGCGACATTAAAGTGGACTAGCCAGCACTGACCCACCCCACTGTCTAGACACACCAAGAGCAGTAGGTAGGTGTGTAAGTAGGTAGGTAGGTACAGTAAGGTAGGTAGGTAGGTAGGTAGGTAGGCAGGTAGGTGTGTAGGTATGCAGTAGGTAGGTATGGATGATAGATAGGTAGGTAGGCAGGTGTGTAGGTATGCAGTAGGTAGGTGTGTATGTATGTAGGTATGTAGGTATGGTAAATCTGGAGCAATTGAATCCACCAAACTATTCCAAGCAACAGAACACCATTATTTTTTTTGCACATCTGGTCCTGCTGTTTCCTGGCATACTTTGGAGGAATCAAGACACTCCAATGTATGTACCAAAAAAGAATTACCATCTTAAAGGGGAGATTCTCTTGTTGGTGAATTGGAAGGTCTGTGATTCCTCCAAAATATACCATGAAACAACAACACATCCCCTATTAGTACCATTGTCTGTTTTCTGTCATAGTTAGGAGGAATCAGTAAGTAGCTTCCAATTTACCACCAACTAGAAAATCTCAACCTTAATTAAGCTCACCCACCTTCCCCTTCCCTATTATCAAATACCCTACCCACCTACCTACCTACACTCGCAATCCAAAATTTGTATCCAGGTCTTGTTGAAGTTTCGAATCATTTGACATACTAGAGAACCAATTACAACGATTATCCTGTTTCATATTTGCTTGAGCTCGTTTAATACTCGATCAGGCTATTCGAAGCAGCAAGCCTGGATACATATTTTGGATTGCGAGTGTACAGCCGACAGCATAAATTCGCGTCCATCTCATGTATGTACTTGATAATGCTAATATGACCAGATAGTTGCATTCTGAACCAGTTTCTATCTTAAAAACATGTGTACTTTACCATATGTGAAGTATATCTGTCATCCTTGCATTCAAATTGTGTTCCAACATCAATATAACTCATACATACGTAGGTGGAAATGAAGCGAACTTATGCTGCCGACTGTACCTTCCTACATTATTTACCCATCATTACCCAACTTATATGTCTTCATTTGGTGAGCATATGTAGACAGGAAGGGAAGTAGAGAGTCATGTATAAAAGTTGGGTGCTGCACTGTACTGTACCTACTCACTCATTTGTTAGCCTATCGATCTACCTACGTTCTCAGTTTCCCTCCCTTCCTATCTACCTAACAAGACTACCCAACTATCAAATGTTTCAGTACTTATATACCAACTGTTAACCTATTTTTGCACGATACATATTTACCTTCAAACAAATAAATAAAATAAACATGCTGCCTTCTGTAATCCTTTGCTTGTCATCTATCTTCACTGACCTACGGCGCAGCTTTCCCTCGCTAGTGACATCTGGCATCCCTGCACATAAACAAAACGCACACACGAACGTACTGTACAAGCAGAAGCCGTGATGCCGTGCAGCCGTGGGTTGGGGGCAAGGTGGGGTTGGGTTGGGTTGGGTTGGGGTGGGGTGGGGGGAGAACACTCACAGACACCACACAACACACACGTACAGTACAGTACGTACACTTCTCCCCCTCCCCCCACCCACCCCCCGCGACACACACACACACACATTATCACTCTATAAATATATTGCCTTTATGACCATTACGTTAAGCCCAAATAACAAACAAACAAACACACGGCAAAGTGAGAGGTTAGGTACGTACGTAAGTTGGCGTATACTGTACAGTACGGTACGTAGTTATTCTTTATGGTAACTAGATATGTAGGTAAGTGAGCCATGTTGGAGGGTAGATTAGGCCTCTCTCTCTCTCTCTCTCTCTCTCTCTCTCTCTCTCTCTCTCTCTCTCTCTCTCTCTAAAACCTGCAAATTATTCCCTAGCAGGAAATTCAGGTTGGGAAGTTGGCCAAAGTAGAGGAGAAAAAAAAAAAAAGGGTGGATATATTGGAATGAAATATATTATACTAAAGATAACTTGGTTGCTTTGGTAAACATTATGAAGGAATCATCAGTAGCTTCTAAAAGATACGCCGATAATGACACAGAATGAGTAGTAGTAGTAGTAGTAGCTGGTAGTAATGAAATGTTGTGGACGTCTATTATAGCAAGTTATTCAATCTCCCTTCGCTACTGAGAAATGTGAGTGAGATATGCTAAGCTAAATCTTTACCTATAATCAATGTATTTCAAATTTGTTGTCATCATATATTGTACACATGTATCTTAAATAATCTACATACATACATACACGCATGCAGTTAATTATTCTTGAAGAAAATTTTGTGGTTTTATGAATGATTCGCACTTTAAGGATCAAAACAGTGACTTTGTTAATCAAAATTCCATAAGAATTAGCAACACACACACACACGTACTGTACACTTCTCCACATGCACCTCACACACACACACACACACACACTTCTCCACATGCACCTCACACACACACACACACACACTTCTCCACATGCACCTCCCCCCCCCCACACACACACGTACTGTACACGTCTCCACATGCACCTCACACACACACACACACGTACTGTACACTTCTCCACATGCACCTCACACACACACACGTACTGTACACTTCTCCACATGCACCTCACACACACACACACGTACTGTACACTTCTCCATATGCACCTCCTCCATACGCACACACACACTATCACTACAATTATATCACACTATAATTACATCGCCTTAAAGACCATTACGAAGTCGATAGGCATCAAGCCCCAATAACCAAACCAAAAAGTCTTGCTCTGTAGGCTAGTTGTATTGTGAAGAAAACGTCAGTCAGTAGACAGTTATACCAATTCTGTTATTTAATTTATTCGCCATCGTGGAAGCCTGACTTTACCTGACCTTACCTAACCTAACCTAGACCGCATCAGACTACCGGGACCTAACCTGGGCTAACTACCGGGAAATAATCGTGATAAAGTACAATAAATGACTGGGGCAAAATACTGGGACCTAGCCGGATCTGGCAACACTGCTGCAAAACGGTAATTCTTTCAATAAATACCGCATCTTGTTATATTCACTCCCGTACGTGTTCTCCGCAAACAAGAGAGAAAATATTTTACAACGTACCGTACTTTTAAGTATCCCATAAATACGAAAAGAGAAAACTCTGAACAGACTATACGTGTGGCCACATTGAAGGAGTTCCTAATATTAAGGGGATAGCCTAATGTATGTACAGCCACAATCAAATATCCACCAACACTTTCCTTCTATCTTAGTAAATACAAACTTACAAACACAATACAATCTCACGTTTTTAAGTACAATACAATAGTGAGAATTAACCTTTAAAATAATCTTCTATTATCACAACACAATCACACGTTAAGACAATAATGAAAATAAATCTTTTAAATAATCTTCTATCATCACAATACAATCACACGTGTTTAATTAAGTAAATATAATAGTGAGAATTAACCTTTAAAATAATCTTCTATCATTCACAAAAATACAATCACACGTGTTTAATTAAGTAAATACAATAGCGAGAATTAAACTTTAAAATAATCTTCTAACTAATACCACAAACCATATCAAAATCTATAAGTAACATTTTATCAGTACTACCAATGCATTTATTAACTTACCTAATGCACCACCAGCAGCAGAGACAGGAGGAAATTGAGGGAAGATATGTAAACAGCAACCAACCAACACACACACACACACGGACAATGGCGGCGATCAACTGCACACTTCTGCTTTCCCGCCAATACTGCGTCCGTTTCGCCTCATCCACGGATATACAGTTAATCCATACTTGTCCCTCACTAAGGCTTTTACAGTTTCATTTTCTTCATTGTTATAACGTTTGGCACTTGTTGTTCATATTTCCGTATATATCTTTTTTATTGTTTTTGTTTGTTGTGTTCTAATTTTGTTTTTGTTTTTGTGTTGGTGGAAGACGTAGCCATTCCATGTTCAAACGATTACCGCCATATATTTTCATCCTATCTTATCGACATCATTTCTCAATTAATTAACCATGTAGTTGATTGACTCACCATGTAATATATTGTTTCCTTAACAAATTCGTGTCAATATATTATTATTAGTATTATCTCTTAACATCATAGTATTATCATTCGAACAGATTCAGATAGTTCTCTAATAAAATGTGAATGAAACTTATATACCAGGCAGAGAATGAGAATATTATTATCAAATATTCTGGCTGGAATTACAATAGATGGAAATATTGTGTAAATACAAATAAACTATAAACAAATTGATCTTTGTATGATTATATCCCTTACTGAGGAGGCTAGAATATGTTCAGTTAGTTATTTAGTATTCCGTATAATGCTAGAGATGATGATAGATACATTATTGGAACATTTTTTTGTTGTTATTATTATTCTCGAGTAATTACTTTACATAATATTAATCATCCTACAGTCATCAGTGTTGGTCTGAGGGAAATTCTTGATTGCTGTGATGATATGTCAGATAATGTATTGTACAGTTGACGAAAAAAGTATGGGAAACACCTATAATATTAGCTTACATTGAAAATTAGTATATATATATATATATATATATTTTTTTTTTTTTTTTTTTTTTTTTGCCGACTGTACGTTATTTGTGACGAGCAGAGGGTTAAATTAATTCTATATGTACTGAATAAAATACTCGTCAAAAATATTAGGCTATATGATATAAAGACATTGCTTAGTACAGTGGAAAAGATGATATTTAGCACTTTGATGATCCTTAAATAATTAAAATATATTTATACAACAAAACTCCCACCTCACTATAATATTCGCCCCTCCCCCCCCCCCACTCCCTACTCCCCCCACAATGCAGCTTAGCTCACTTCCCCCCCCCCCACCCACCTACCTTACTCCCCACACATCCTATAACCTCTCCCACCCCTACCCCACCTCCCTTACCTTACTCCCCTCACTAATACTCCCCCCACCCCCACCTACCTTACCTTACTCCCCTCACATACAACCTCTCCCACGCCCACTTACATACGTCCTGCCACTCTCACTATCCCCTCACAAACTCCCTCCCACTATCTATCCCCTCACAAACTCCCTCCCACTATCTATCCCCTCACAAACTCCCTCCCACTATCCCCTCACAATCTCCCTCCCACTATCCATCCCCTCACAAACTCCCTCCCACTATCCATCCCCTCACAAACTCCCTCCCACTATCCATCCCCTCACAAACTCCCTCCCACTATCTATCCCCTCACAAACTCCCACCCACCATCCCCTCACAAACTCCCACCCACTATCTATCCCCTCACAAACTCCCTCCCACTATCTATCCCCTCACAAACTCTCTCCCAGCTCCCACTATCCCCTCACAAACTCCCTCCCACTATCTATCCCCTCACAAACTCCCTCCCACTATCTATCCCCTCACAAACTCACTCCCTCGGACACAAACAGAGGTGGTGGTGGTGTTGGTGTTGTTGGTTTGTTAATTAATATAGTTCTTGTTACCCATTATACTTCCTCTGGTGTTGGTGAATTAGAGGGCTATTGAATCCTACATACAATGCCAGCAGGAAAATGACCCCCTTAATCTTTCTCATAAGGGATCTACCTACCTATTGTTTCTCATTAGGGATCTTAATTAAGGGGGAAGTTTTGTGTTAGTTAGTAAATCTGGAGTAACTTAATCCTCCAAACTATTCCAAGCAACAGAACACCATTATTTTTGCTCTTCTGGTCCTGTTTGTTTCCTGGCATACTTTGGAGGAATCAAGGCACTCCAATGTACCAAAAAAGAACTACCACCTTAAGGGGATAGATTGTATACTTTTGAAAGATTGGAGTGCCTTGATTCCTCCAAAGTATACCAGGAAACAGGACCAGATGAACAAAAATGATGGTGTTCTGTTGCTTGGAATAATTTTGGAGGAATCATTTGCTCCAGATTTACCAACACTGTACTTCCCCTTTAAGAGTGTACTTCTGACTACAAGCATTACAGTCAAACACTACAGTTATACAGGTGTGGCTCTGTAGTCTTGTCCACCTTCCTTCCTTCCTTCCCCCATCCCTCCCCCACTTGTATTGGACTCCGTATCGGCAAAGAAAAATTATTACTGTGTGTGTGTTCGTGTGTGTGTGTAGTTGTGTGTGTGTGTGTGTATAGTTGTGTGTGTGTGTGTGTAGTTGTGTGTGTTTCTACAGTTGTGTGTGTGTATGTGTACAGTTTGTGTGTGTGTATGTTTTGTATGGTCGTATGTGTTTAAATAGCCGTGTGTGTAGGTGTGTGTTTGTGTTAGTATAATTTGTAATCGAATCATGTATATAATATATATAGTTTGTGTGTTTTGGATGTGATGGGGGTACAAGGTCTTTCTGGTCTAGCTAACACAGTCTTCTTTCCTCTTCTCCATTGACTTTAAGGTGGTAATTCTTTTTTGGTACATTGGAGTGCCTTGATTCCTCCAAAGTATGCTATGAAACAGGACCAGAAGAGCAAAAATAATGGCGTTCTGTTGCTTGGAATAGTTTGGAGGATTCAGGTTTTTTTTTTTTTTTTTTTTTTTTTTTTTTTGTGAATTTCTACCAATGGGGTTTCGAATATCAGTGTTTCGGATCAGGACAGAACTACTATTTTTTATTGACCTCTCCCATTGTATACCATTTATAGTGTGTAACTGTGTACTCGTTTCTTAATTAAGGCACCCTAGCTATATAATAATAAATATGATGTAGTCAGAAAATTGGTGGTGGCCTAAATGAGTCCTTCAAATATCGCCACGAAACAAACACTCACTACCTATACATGGAAGGAACTTAATTGTTTCGTGACATGCATGGAGGAACCAACAGAAGCCTAGTTCAACTTTCATACACGATCACAGGGTCCTTTAACACTCACAGACACCACACAGTGACACAACACACACGTACTGTACACTTCTCCATATTCATTCACACACACACACACACACACACACACACATACTCTATCCCTTTACAATTATAACAATGACACAATACACACGTACTGTACACTTCTCAATATTCATTCACACACACACACACACACATACTCTATCCCTTTACAATTATAACACTCACAGACACCACACAACACACACGTACAGTTGCCATCAGATGACTGGAGACCACCCCATCTACCAACATGCTGGTGTTGTATCTGGTATCAGTGAAATATATGAACTGGACCGAAATTCAGTCGTCTGCTCGGGTGAAACAAACCCAGTGATAAGTTGTCAATATGCAGATTTAACTTTTCTGCAATGAGTATCATGCAAACAAGCTTGTTGGTGTACGAAGTGGCCTCGAGTCATCTGATGGCAACTGTACATACACTTCTCCACATACACACACTCTATCACTCTACAGTTACATTGCCTTCATAACCATTATCAAGTCGATAGGCGTCAAAACCAAACCAAACCAATCTAACCTCAGTTTTCTATCAGCAACACTGGTTTAAACGGCGACGCAGATTTCGACGATACACGTTCGGCAATGTTGAATTGGGCAATGAAAGTCCTACGGTACACACACACACACACACACACACAGAAAGAGAGAGAGTTCAAAACAAAAGCAGTGTCAGTAACAGCGTCCCTACTACTGTACAAAATATCCTGCTTCCACATTTGCCACGATAAGGAAATGGATACAAAAAGCTGGGAAGATGGGGGGCGGTGCTGTACTTGGTAAAACTTAACGTAACGCTCAGCATCAGAGTAAGACAAACTGGCAACGAGGATGGTCCTAACTGCATGGCCCTGCTGGAACGGTACAAACAAAAGAAAATGTACCGAGGTTGATACAAACTTACGAGTATATCGGACCAAACAATACAACCACATACCTTGTTGTTGTTGTTGTTGATCGCCGGGGAGGGGCGGGGGCGGGGGTGGGTGGTGTGGGGGACTGTCGGAATCCTCACCATTCTGGTCGACGTGAGGAAAGTCGACCCCCTCCCCCACGGCTGGACCGAGCGCCCCCAGGTCTCGTGGCGTGGCAGGGTCCCCCCCGCCCTCACTCTCGGCAGACTGTTGTTGCTGCAGCTGTTGTTCCTCCTCTGGCTCACCCTCACCCTTCTTTCGTTTGAACATCTTCCACGATTTCATTATACGTAACTTTAGTACATGACGTAGGATGTGTAAGACGTAGTAAACTTACTTATGAGTTTCCTTTCTTGTGTATTGTATGTTTACACGACCACCTGCCCAGCTTCACACCTGTGTTATGCCACCTGCCTCACACCGCTTTGTTAGCGATCTGCTTTGTTTGGAAGCTTCAACACACTCAACACACCTTGTCGAGATCAACACACACTCACACACCTGTCCCACGTTGTACCACACCTGTTCCACGCTACCACACTACCTTTCGTGACGTCACTCTGGCCCAAAGCCAAGCCGCAGTGTGCGAGGGAGTGTGAGTGAGTGAGTGAGCGAGGGTGTGTGTGTGCGTGTGTGGGGTTGGGAAGGGGACCTTGCGCCGACGCTCTCGACACACGACTTCTCTCCCCTCACCCTGCCTCACTCCCCTCACTCTCTCCTCCCTCCTATCTTCTCACTGTCCTCACTCTCCCTACCCCACCCTTTCCTCACTCTCCCCTAACTCACCCTTACCTCCCTTCCCTTCCACCCCTCCTCTCTCTCCCACCCTTCTCTGCCACGCCCCCTTCTTTCTCTCAACCTCTCCCCCCCATCTCTCTCCCTCCCTCCGGTTTCCCCTTAATTTTCCTCCTGCCCTTCGATCCCTACTCTCTACCTTCCTACCTCACAGACCCATTCAATTCACCTCTCCTTCACTCTCTCTCTCTCTTCGTTTGCACAACATGTCTTCGCCTCCTTTAATATTCCAGTAATATCTTCTTCCTTTTCTCTCTCTCTCTGTGTCTCGTCACTCTCCCCTCCTTGCCTCCCTTCCCTTCTCTCTTGCCGTTAAATTTCATATTGCTCTGTCTCCTCATATATATATATATATATATATATATATATATATATATATATATATATATATATATATATATATATATATATATATATATATATATATATATATATATATATATACGGAATATTTCACCATCTTTCTTCCCCTTTCCTTCTCTCCTCTTTAAGAGAAAATGCACCTCTCCCTCCCGCTCTCTGATTCGTGCATGTGTGTGCGTTTGCGTGTACAAGCATGTGTGCATCTGTGCATATACGTGTGTATAACTTGTGTGCGTCTGTGCATATGTATGTATGTGTGTGTGTAAATAATTAATTATCTTACTTCCAACCATACTTCCTCTGCTACACAGTCAATCTCAACTTCTGATAAACTCATACACACACACACACTCTCTCCCTCTCTCTCATAATTAAACCCTGAGCCCCTCCTTCATTACACTCACCTATACACCATCAGATTTCCTTCCTTCTCTTGCCATACCGCTCAGATCAATAGGACAACCATTCAGATACTTCACCTAACTGTCCTAACCTGTCACCTCACTTACAAAACTACCATAGCTATCTCTCTCTCTCTCTCTCTCTTACTAAAACAATAAAATCAAGCGAGCAACTATAATTCGATATAAGTGAGAGTTTTGATATTGTCGTTCTTAATATCCATTTAATTTTATTATTATTATTATTATTATATTTTTGTCCGCCGTGTTTCCTTCAGGGGGGATTCTCATGTTGGTAAATTGGAAGGCTACTGATTTCTCTTAACTCTGCCAGAAAACAGACGCCCTCAGTGGTATGTACAGCCACAATCAAATATCCACCGACACTTTCCTTCCATCGTGCAAATAAATCAGTATCATATCAAAATATAATCATACAACAACAACACCTTACATCAACTCAACCCCCTCAATTATTATTATGAGGTGCTGCAAAATCACTCACAGTAACTCACAGTAGACTTCTGGAAGAGGACTTTTCAGGCTTGTGGTTTCAGTTCGCGACTCTCATTTTCCATGTGCTGGATGTTCCGGGTTGCTCTTATTATTTATACATAGTTCTATCTCACTCTTATGGTCTTACTTAAGCTTCTGCCTGCTCCAATGCTCATAACTGACTCTGCATTAATTAAGAGGGAGCGGGAATAGAGGGACAGGCTTGGGGGGGTTTAGGTGGGTGCGGGGGATTTTGGGGGGTGCGGGAGTAGGGGGACAGGCTTGGGGGGGGGTTAGGGGGGTGCGGGAATAGGGGACAGGCTTTCTACCCACCCCCCCAGTCCCCCCCCAAGCCTGTCCCCTACTCCCGCACCCCCTTAACTACTTCCACCGTCAAGCTGTTCCATATATTTACCACTCTGTTACCAAATGCATACTTCCTCTTCTCCAACCTTGATATCCTCTTGTATAACTTCTTATTGTGTGCTCTTGTCACTGCATCCTCTCTCATAGTGAATAGCCCCTCACACACCTCCTCTTCATATTTCCCACTCAATATCTTGTAAGTTTCTATCACGTCCCCTTACTATTCTCCTATATGCCAGAGTTGGTAAGTCCAGTTTCCTTAGTTTCTCCTCATACGTCATCCCCTTCAGTGATGGAATAATCCTAGTAGCCCTTCTCTGTACATTCTCTATAATCTTTATAGGCTATCTTCCCTCTTGTACGGGCACCATACCTGATTAGCATATTCCAAGTGGGGCCGAACCATAGCAGTGTATAGAGTTTTAAATTTCACATCATCCAGTGTTATAAAAGATTTTCTTATAATACCCACAATATTATTCACTTTCTGTGCAAAATGTTCCTCAAAGTTTTTTAACTGTCTGTCTATGGTCACTCCCAGATCTTTCTCAACTTGGACCTCATTTAGCTCATCCCTCATCCTGTACTTGAACTTTTGTACATCCACATTACCAATTCTCATGTAGGAACACTTTTTTTGAGGGTGGAATTTCAACAACCATTTACCAGACCAATTTTTCCATTCCCTCCAGATCTTCCTGTAATGCCTCACAATCTTCTAGTTTCCTTATTTTTTTAAATATTTTCGTGTCATCTGCATATAGTAACATGTTTGTTGCTATTTTCTACTACCTCTTCCAAGTCATTTATATGCAGTACAAAAAGCAATGGGCCCAACACTGATCCCTGAGGAACCCCACTTAAGGGGGTGCGGGAATAGGGGGACAGGCTTGGGGGGGGAGTTTAGGGGGGTGCGGGAGTAGGGGAAAGGCTTGGGGGGGGTTTTGAGGGGTGCGGAAGTAGGGGGACAGGCTTTGGGGTGCGGGAATAGGGAACAGGCTTTCTACCCCCCAAGCCAGTCCCCCTATTCCCGCACCCCCCAACCTCTCTTTCCAGTACTTCCAGAATAATAGATAATCTCTCTTTCCAGTACTTAGCCTGTATTAGAATTTCTGTGGCCAACTGTACATACTTGATAGACTGTACAGTCCGCAAAAAAAGTATTGGATCTCACCTATGGATAATAATAGTTAATTTCAATGTAAGGGAGGTTGCAATACTTATTTTGCCGACTGTACATCATTTACACACACAACAACAGTTACACAAACTCAACCTAAGTGCCGAGCAAATACAAAATATAATAATACTGTTTATTTTTTTACAGTGTCACAACCATTCTTCAGTCGCCTTTTACGCATAGGTTGTTGAAGTGATTATCATATCATAAGGGCAATCTTCTTAAGCTACTTACAGGCCTTTTTCAATGCCAGTTCTATAGCCCTATTTATTTCTCCATGTTCTGTAACAATGACCACTACAATGAATATTAGTGCCAAGGATATTGATTTAACTTTATTTTTTATGAGTGTGTCTGTAGAATAATATATATAACAATTTGTGCTTCAATAACTCAAATGTTTGGTGCTTCATAATTGCTTAAGATATATTAAAATGTTCAAGTACAGTCTACCATTGTCACAATTCAATTCCTAAATAATGAATCTGAGTTTCATGTGGTTTCTCAGAATTAGAAAATGATAATTAAAATGATGATGATGTTGACTAAAACAAACAAAAGTTTCATTCATGGTTTAATGGACCCTGTGATCATGTATATGACCTGTTGGCTTCTGATTCCTCCTGACTATGTCATGAAACAAGCTCATTTAATGTAGGTGTGTGTGTTTTGTGGCAATGTTTGAAGGACTCCCTAACCTCCAATTTTCTGGCTACATCATGGGGTTCCGTAAATGGAAACGTCAATATACAAGCTACTGATGAAATCCACTGCACCGAAGAACCAGAAATATTATTATGTCAGGTAGTCCTTAAAGGAATGTCCCATTGTGGTCTCCATACAAGTAAACACAGTCCTGGTCTGTTCCTCTACTTCTGTGTGGGAGCTCTCCAGGGCCTCGGTCAGGTAGGGTAGGACGTCTGACACAAGTGGCTCCAAGTAGTCAGTCCCAAGGCTTTCTATCAGGGCTTGGAATGTCTTAAGGGCACCCACCACCACCTGTAGGAGAAACAGGATGATACAGATGTGTAAACAATGGCTACCAAGAAAAGAAGAGACTTGGGTAACATACAGTATTAACTAAATTTACTATACCTTTTAGGATTAAAGAGGCCATGAGGTTAGGCATTTATAAACTATCTCATCATCATTTGCACTACCCCATTTCCATTTTTTCATCATCAGTGCAGGACCCCTGACAGGCAAGGGGTCCAGCTCCAAGGCTATTTGAACCTTTGATGGGGCTATTGTTAGAGAGTGTGGTCCCCAAGCCTCACTACCCTCCCCCATGTATTGATGGGGATACAAGGCTGACTGCACCATCACAAGAATGGTGGGCGATGGGGACACTACTTCCCTATGCCAAAAACTATTATCTTTAAAAGAGTAACATTGTAGCATTATGTGAATATGATAAACATGAAAGTTATTTTGATAGTGATGAACCTTTAAAGAGACTATGCTCACTAACCTGCAAATAAAGCAATAAAATTTTGTTGAAAAAGTTTAGTTTCTATTTGGACAGAATTCATACACTCAGATGGAGGAAGCAGCAGGTATTATGTGGAACTGACCTGTGGTTCATCATCGTTGCGTATCCTGGTTAGAATGTGTTTGTTGAGAGTTCTCCAGAGAGAGTCATCACCCACTGCCACTGCCAGCTTGGTGAGGCAAGGGATCAGGTGTGATGTAACTCTCTCATTGTGTGCACTCTCACCTCCAACCATGTTTTCCAACTGTGAAATGCATTACAAAATCATTTATAAAACCATCATAACTATTGTCATATCCTACTACTACTACACTGCCCAGGGGGGGCTGACTTTATTCTCTGTGAATACTAGCCATCCCCCTCAGGGCTGGACAAAAACTTATTGTAGGATCTGGTCACTTTCTAGTGGATTTGATGAAATCTGCCCACATGGATTAAATATCCACGTGAGGTGTACTGCAACCGGAGGCTCTTTTTTTTGTGTGTGTAAATCACTTATTGAAATGCATGAAACTAAGCTGGAAAATATAAGATGAGTCATGATGAGGTGAAGCTAAAGGAGAATTATGCAAGTGTTAGCAAATTGCACATGTACATTAAATTTACATTTGTATAAGTAAGAGTGGCAAATATAATTACATAAACTCTTTATTGTAACAGAAATAACGATGGAAAAGAGAAATTTTGGAATCCTGTTGCATGGGGTGGTGGAACTTTACATTACAAATTACACAACACTAAACAAAACTCCCTCTGTAGGGTTACCACACCTAATGTTACCACACCTAGTGTCCTTGGGGAAAGTAGATTGGGACTGACTGATATTAGGCACCACAACAGCGAGGTCATATGGTGATTGAGAGGTGGGACAGTAAGCACAAAAGGTAACAGATGAAAACAAGGGACAGTTTGAGATGTGAAAGCCCCTTTTAGTTGCCTTTTACGACAAGCAGGGATACTGGGGAGGTATTAGTAGCCCACTATCTCGGAGGGGGGGGGGGGTGTAGAAGGAAGTGGTCCCTTTACATTGAAGCCCCATGATGTATTAAACAGCCTGCAAACCAACACACATCTGTCAACTTACCTGATCAGTGAGAGGTGTGAGTATGTGATTGAAGCGGTCTGCACTGATAAGTCCCACAGTGTCATAGAGGAAGATCTTGGTCAGTGTGTCCAGTATAGCTGTTATCAGCAAACAAGCCTTCACATCTCCTTCCTCCCCTTCGCCAAAGATCTACACACACAGAACAAAGTTACTCTATAATTATGGTGTAAAATATTTGATCTATTATCTACAAACACTATTTCACTTGAACACAGTGGCATAGTCTAACTAGCTTTCTCTGGTTTATGGAGTATCCTTTTCCACTTTTGCATAATTTTCAATTGTGAAGAATCCAGTAGTGAGTGGGTATGGCATGCAAATAGTAGTAACTAACACTGAAATATATGATTGAGGAAGATTTTAAAAATACAGCAAATATACCGACAGATGTGACACTTCATTTCCACATGGTAATTCTTGATGTGGTGAAAATATAAATATATATAGAGTAGAGCTTACAATCTTTGTGAGTATTATCAAGTGAGGTAAGATTGTCTATATGAACCTGAGGTGACTTGGCACACTGACCGTTTCCTTGGTGTGTATAGTGTTGTTTTGTTCTAGGATGGTTGGGGCAGCATCCAGCACTACTTCAGCCAGGTGAGCCTTCAGGAACAAAATCTTGAACATCCCAACCAAATGGTCAGCAAACCTGGTGGTGGTCAGACAAGGGAAGGTTAGGGGGTGTGGGAATAGGGGGACAGGCCTGGGGGGGTTTAGGTGGGAGTAGGGGACAGGCTTGGGGGGGTTTTGGGGGGTGCGGGAGTAGGGGACAGGCTTGGGGGGGTTTTGGGGGGTGCGGGAATATGGGACAGGCTTTCTACCCCCCCAAGCCTGTCCCCCTATTCCCGCACCCCCCAAACCCCCCCCCAAAGCCTGTCCCCTACTCCCGCACCCCCTTAAGGTCATGTTATTCAGCTTCCTATGAGTAATACAGTACAGTAGTAGAACACCAAATGTGTTCGTCAGGCCAAGGAAGTAGAAATGAGCAATAATAAATAAGGCATAAAGATTTCTTGCTTGTTATTATTTTCTGAAAACCCTTTTGGAATCCTTTCCTTTTTTTTGTGAACTTTGGAGATTCAGAGGTCAGTGATAATATCCTCCCTTGTAGAGTGATATACCAGCTGCAATATCATTACTTGTCACTGGACTCAGCTTCCCCAAACTTTACAAAAGAGGCAAGGAAGTCCAAAATCCTGTTTTACGAAAAAAGTGGCAAACAGGAAATCTTCATTCCTGTCTTAAAATTATAAGTGAACACGCTTGGAGCCACAGCTGGTAATATGAGCTGCAGAACTTCACCATACAGCAATGCCAAATGCTTAACAAATTCAAAGTTAATCTGTATTTTCTTTTTGGTGTACGGTAGTTTCCTTCCAGAACCATAGAAATTTTCTGTATAAAATGATGAACAGAAATCTCTTTTTCCACTCCATAAAATCTGGCAGATACTTTTGTTCCATCTTATCTAAAACAATACAATAGATGTAACTTAGGTCATGCCTACAAAATATTAAAGGAAAGGTTACCAATTTTCTTTTTCATTATTATCACATTAGTCATGGTACAGTCACAATCAAATATCCACCGACACTTTCCTTCCATCGTAGTAAATATCTTGGTAATAAAGAACAATACATGTATGATTTTGCAGCACCTCATAAAAATAATTGAGGGGGTTGAGTTGACATAATGTGATGTATGATTATATTTTGATATGATACTGAATTATTTGCACGATGGAAGGAAAGTGTTGGTGGTTATTTGATTGTGGCTGTACATGAGGCTATGGACTGGCAAGATCAATATTATGTCCCCTAATGTACAGTGGGTGTCAAAAGTGGTGTGGCTTCACTCAGCGCTTCTTGAAGGATAACATAAAGGATAATTATTGAACCATCACACACACACACACACCATTACAATATACAGGTGACAAATTACTATTATCACACACACACACACACACACACACACACACACACACACACACACAGCATTACAATATACAGGAGACAAATGAGTATTATCACACACACACACACACACAGGGTAATATTTATTCAAAGAAACTCAGCATTCATTCTAATGTCTGCAATGTAAGCCCTGCATTTGTTGAGAAACTGCTGCAATAATCAATCAATATTGATGATGCCTTGTTTTCTTGCCATGGAACTCTCCATCAAGAAGTGCTCGCTTATGACAGAAGAACCCCAGATTAATTTATACCAACACACCTGTTCTTCTTCTACATCACCAGAGGTCTTCTCTTCCCCTTCTACCTATGAAATCTACTTGCCTGATTCCTCACACCTTTAGAACATTGTAAAATCAACCTTTCAGAAAGAGGCAGAATGTATGTTTGATCTAGGCCAACACTGTACAGTATAAACTTAGACAAAAGAAACAAGGCAGTATTATAAACCTGAAGAATGATATTTGTTTGGCAGCACTGCCCTCGTTGGCCCAGGACTTGATTGAAAGGAAGATGGCCACGTTCTGGTTCTGGTTGAGCCGCAACAACAGCTTGGACAAGGTATTGAATACACTGCTCTCCACCTCGTCTACCTTCTCATACTGGGGCTGTTGGGCAGATGATGGGAAGGTGTTGACAAACTTTAGATAGGTGACACACATAAGGGAGAAGTGGATGGAGGTGAGACGAAGGAGAGACTGGGTAGGATAATGTTGGTGTCATGCAGCTGGGGAACATTCTATGATGAAATAGAACTTGACCATTACATCACAAGGCTAACATGTTAAAAGGATTTGTTGTCCTTTAAAGGGAGATTCACTTGTTGGTAAACTGGAAGGCTACTGATTCCTCCTAACTATACCAGAAAATAGATGCCCTCAATGGTACAAAGAGAGGATTTGTATTATGGCATAATTTGAAGGAATCAGAGACCTTCCAATTCAACAAAAGAATCTCCTCTTAACCAACAATAACAAAGAACAACTGGGTAAATTTTCTGGACTGTTAATATTATATCATCTACAGTATTTGGTAACATTTGAGATGCTGACAGGTGCACTTTTACAACCATGTATGTCTTCCATTAAAATGCTTTCATAATAGGCAGTAGTGATTGGATTTTCATTCAGCCAATTGTTTTATCAATATGGTGAGCCAGCTGAGTTTATTCATTTTCAGGGGCAGGTTGGGCTTCCAGTAAGGAATAAAAATAATCAACAAGAAATGCATTTACAGAACATTGCACACACATGCAGTACATTATTTGATATTTTCATTTACAACAGTGCTGTGATTGGCATATCACCCAGACTTTGATTTACCATTATGATATGACAATTGAATTATTTTTACATTGTCTGGTTAGTCTTGCAGTGCAGAAATATTTTACCTCTATACTGTACTATATATTTGCAGCACTTTCCATGAGCCTTCCCTTTCCACTCTATTATAAACTTTCCGTAAATACATAAAGGCTATAAATGGTTTCATATCTATTTCACGGACTTTCTCCATCACCTGCCTTACAGCAAACACCTGATCAATAAATCCTTCGCCACCATCAAATTGGCTTCATCATATGAAATTTATAAACTGTTCTCTACATTTCCATCAGCAGTTAGGGGTTTATAATACTATATGTCTCTGTAATAACAGCCAACTTGTCTCATGAAGGATGAGTACTGTAGCTGTGCCTGTATTTATTATTCTCGCTTGTCTCAGTCATATACTTTCACCAAATATTAATACATTATCAAAATTTAAATTTTATGCTTGCTAAAATAATGCACATCACATAAGAGACAGGGATTCATTTCATCCTCTCTCCCGGGACCCCTTAGGCCGACCTGTAACTCTGTTTATGATAAAAGATAAAAATAAAATGCTTACAAAAGGTTATGAAAGTGTGTGAACAAAGTGAAATCTGAGAAAGATATTTGATTAGAAGAAGACATATATACTGTACCTTCTCAGCCCTAAGGTTGAGTGCCTGTACGAAAAGTGAAAGGAGCTCCTTCTGGTATGTGGTGAGGATTCTGATATCTACTGTGGTTACCAGTTTCTCTACCATCACCATCAGTCCACACACCGACACAGCCTCACTCTTCATCAAAGTACTGTATGCCTGGTAAGAAAAAAGCACTAAATTAGAGGTATCATGCAACTGTGCTCAGTATATACAGTATTATTTTGTACTATACAGTCGCGGTCAAATATAATCATCCATATAGGGGTAACTCACATAAGAGTTTGACAGCTTCCCTCTGTTCCTTAGATGATAAACTTTCCAATAAATAGGTTAACTACCATCTTTTAATTTAATACAAGTAGCTACACACTACTTAACACAATAACATCATATGTGAACGTGAAAACATTAGACAGTAAATTGTTTGAGATACCCATATGTGGATAATTATTATTGACCACGACTATACATGATCATGGCAAGCTATGTTATGCTTACACTACAGTATTTCATATAGATAGTATTTAAGGTATTGTTGGTTATGAAGCATATGGTTGTACAGCCACAATCAAATAACCACCGACACTTTCCTTCCATCATAGTAAATATTTTGGTAATAAAAAACAACACGTGTATGATTTTGCAGCACCTCATAATAATAATTGAGGGGCTTGAGTTGACATAAGGTGTTGTACGATTATATTTTGATATGATACTGATTTATCTGCACGATGGAGGAAAAGTGTCGGTGGATATTTGATTGTGGCTGTACAATGCAAAAAGTGATGTGATGTGGTACTCTAATAACTGAAATATACGAAATCATAAGTAATTTACATACTCTGATAGCAAAAGTCATTGAAGGACAGAAGTTACATTCTTATCATTCATCATTATCCCATTTCCCTATTTCTAATGGGTACAAGTATCCATTATCAAGAAAAATAAAGCAAATAAACAAGAACTGGCTGCCCAATCAAACATACATACACACACACACACAACATTACAAGCACACACAGACACACATACAAACCCAGACACATAAACACACAACATTACTAGCAGACACATATACAAACCCAGACACATAGACACCATTACCTTTTTCAGAGCAGGGATGAGGACCCGGGCCTCCACAGAGATAGCAATAGCCTCACGGGCAGCCAGGACACGGGCAGCTACACGGCCAGACTCCTCCTTACTGCTCCACAGACCACAAAGTCCTGACACCAACCCAACCAAGTATGGGGACAGCAGTTGTGGTATGGTCTCCACTAGCTGTGGCAAGAGACACAAGGGTTATACACGTAATGAGGTAATGTAAATGAGAGTCAGAATCTATGACAATTGTAGTACTGTACTAAGCTTTAAAATAACTTATTTAAATGACGCATAGCAACAAACAAAGGCAGGAATTATGACCACTAGTTAAATGTGGAGGCCATATGAAAGTTTTTGAGAATGTGTTGAATGAGCACCAAAAGAAAATAACTCAATTAGATTATTGCCAATTTGGCTTCATGGCTGGAAAATCAACTACAGATGCAATCTTAATCACATGACACCTGCAAGAGTAATACAACAAAAAGAAGATATATTTCACTTCAGTACACTCTCATTGTATGCTTCTTCCCCCCCCAGGAGAGCATGCAACAATTAGCTTATGTAATAGGTGCGCTAAGTGAAGAAATATAAATATTTTTTGAAGGTGGAATGCTTGGTGAGAATGTAAACAAATCATACGCCCTCCCAACAGTAGCAGGAGTACCACCTCTACCAATGTGTTCGCACAAATCTGAGCCAATTTTCTTATTGGAATGGACTATAGTGATAGTCTAAGAATATGTTCTTGAAGGACGTGGGGAGAGAAGGAACTTTGAGGTGTGTGAAAAAGAGAGTCTGACCTACCTTGTGTGTGGCAGTGACAGTAGCCTGGAGGAGAAGGTTGTCAGAGGTGTGGGTTCGAGTGGTTGTGTTGAGTAGATGTATCAGGGGTGGCATAAGACGGGCCAACTCAGTCACAGTTTGGGCCTTTAGTGCCACCACACACTCCGTCACTAACACCAGAGCCTGTGTCACCAGTTTACTCTCACCATCTCCTACAGAAAAACATATACTCGTAAATGTAGTCCAATTAATATATTAGCATAAAAATATGTACAAAACTATAAATACAGAGCTGTTTATAGAGCTATGTATACAAAAGCAAATGTTACATTTGAAATAGAGAATATTCTGTACTACTAAAGGTTTGTGTTTCTCAACCATTAATTTTACCAATTATAAGATAGAAGATGGGAATTGTTGGTACACTAATAATGAATGGACTTGTGTATTTTTACTAAAATCTAAGAAATACCAATGACTAGTTGAGCACTTAACCTTAACCAACTTCTACACTATTGTTGTAAAGCTCTCAACTTGGTTATGAGGTCATCTTTGTGCTAAGTAATTAATATAACTTGCCATTACCATATTCCAGTATATGACAGCAAATATTTTTTAATTAGTGTAAATGCAGAGCATGCAACTTTCTGACTGACCTTCACTGCAGACAATATTAACAGCAGTGGCCAGGACTGGCTGAAGTTTATCAAGAGGTGTGTGGGGAGCCAAGAGGCGTGTCACCAGCTGTAGAGCCATCAGGTATGTCTGACGATTCTCCATAGGCTCATCACACTTCAGTGATAACATACACAAAGTAGTGCTCAGCCTAAGTAAGGATTTGTAATGCTCCGAGCTGGAAAGATATCATAACCACACATCAATACAACAGCTATTAATAAAAATGTGCATATGTGAATTACAAAGATAAAGAATCTTCCATCAATGGTAATGATCTACTTCAACTGTTGTGCCCTATTCCATGTTCATGTCTCAGTAATATTGATGTATGTTATCATGAATTGCTGAAAATTTAAATGAGCTTTTATTATGCTTTATTATACTGTCAAATTATACTTTGTCATCCAGGCATCTGCCACAAAAGTATTTAGTGTGACTGGACCTTTCCAGAAATAAACTAAGTACCTCTGTCCTACACTATATTGTACATATTAAGGGTGTGTCGCATATATGATAACTTACACCAGAGATGTATAATTTCATTTTGAGTATATTTTGTTGTATACAGTAGTATGTTGTGTGTGATCTCAGTACAGTACACTGGATACTGATGAAAAGGTTATAACTTGTTGACAAATGGTGGGACGGGAGGCTGGGAGCTTCGGAGGGTGGCAAGAGACGAGTAGCCTAAATGACTTATCGGAGCAAAGAGGGCTTACTTATTTCGTCTTAATAAATTTTATCACAATTGCAATATTTATGTGACGTTTTATAACATACATGGAATCATATTTCAATGTATCTGTAAGCATACATTACAATAACATCCCTCCACCATTGGTCATCCAGGATCTCACCTGAAGAATGTTGCTGTGCCAGGCTGAAGCTTGGCACAGAGTATCTCTGTAGCTCGGCAGCGGACAAGGGGTAGTGGTGAGGCCAGGAGACCATCTTTGTGGTTGCCCACCACCTCCAGCAGCATCTTTGGGGGTAATACTGCATTCACTCCGTCCACCACTTCAATCACTTTACGCTGTACTGATGCCACCAGACGACCTGCAGGGGGGAGGGGGGGGAGATCTGTAATGTCTATCCTATAGTTTCACAACACTGTATTTAGTATTAGTACATAAAACAGATAAAGATGGATGGATAGAGAATTTACATAGTTTTGACTGGATAATGGGGAAAATATCAAGATAACCATTACTGTACTGTACTATAAAGTGGCGACTTGTAATCTGAATAATTATATTGATATAAATACAACAAAGGAAGACTGAACACATACAGGAAGCCATCACAGGGAAGAACATAAAACAATGTGATGACTGACCTTCTGGTTTGTCCTTGAATTTGTTGGCAAGGTTTGAGATGGAGTGAAGGTAAGCCATGGTCTTCTCCATCAACTGGCGGTACAACTCACGCAGTTCACCCTCCTCCTCCTTACTTGCCTCACACACCTACACAACACACACCAAAGTTTATTATTTACATCTAAACCGGACATACAATTGGCAAAATATGAACTGCGACAAATCTTGACGGAACAAAAACTATAAAAACATCCACAACTATATATTTGTAAGGACCATAAGCATGAAATACATAAGAAAATGTAAATTTCCTTATATATTACACACTTATGATCTCTACAAACAACTATGAACATTAATATACTTAACATTTCATCAGAAGTTTTCACAATTCATATTTTGCAAATTGCACATAAGGCCCAAAAATTGTTTATGTGACAAGCATTTCTATATAACATCACAACACACTAACCTACCAAACACAACACACAGTAACCCCAGCCTCACCTGGCCCACAAATTCTTCTGAAGCAACAATGAGACCAATGAGACCCATGGCAGTGAATTTGAAGTGACATGTCTGTTTGGGAGAGTGAAGGTCCCAGGAGATGATGTCCTTCTGCTTGCTGTCACTGTGAGATCTTGGATGTTGACTCAGATTGGTTCCTAAGTTTTCTGTACAAGAACAACAAAACAAAAATCAACAATTGTGGATACAGCGTTAACTCAAAATTACAAATGAAAAAAATCTTAATGGTTGTGTAATTCAAACTGCTCATCAATATTTGAGTGCAAATAGCGCTATTGCAGAGTCCCAAAAGTATACAAGAAGTCCACACAATATTTTTTTCTCTAAAATCCAAAATAATTATGTTAGAGAAGTGTTGGAACAGTGCCATGCAATTGTTATTATTTCATACAGTGTATTTTTCATGACCTTCATCATCATGATTAACACAATGGTTATAAATTTTCGTGTATTTATTTACTTCCTCTCAAGAATCCGTAAACTTCATAAATTCAAGCACTAAAAAGTCTTGAGCATTTTGGATTTTTGAGCTTTGACTGCATAAGATGAAACAATATATGAAATATGATATGGAAATGGAAATAAGATGAAATAAGGTTCGACATGATGAGAATATACAATGAAATAAGATAAGTTAAAAGAAAAATGCACCAAGTCTTTTCTTATAAAGTACTGTGCAATAAATATTATAAAGGAAAGGAAAGAACAGGAATGGAGCTTGGTACTGTACCTGTCTCCTGGGGCAGTTTGCTGACGTATGACATAAGACTGATGCAGGCAGTAGTTTGATTTACCACGGGGAATTGTGCTGCCAGAGTCAATGCAAACTGTATGTCCGCAGGTACTCTTCGTTTCTCATCGCTTCGCTTCTCCTCCACATCTTCCTTGACGTTCCCTCGCAATACATGTGAATCCGCTGCACCAGACCAAATATTTGCAACACATAAACAAAAAGAATATATATAAGATGTGAACCTATCAAAAGAGCATCCTACATAAAGAGTTTTCCCAATTAATAAAGGAACACATAGATTCCCTGCATCTCAATTGATCATTTATTGAATTATGAAATGGTAAGGATAAAATAATTAAGTTAAACAATGAAAGACATCTCTTCAGCCTGCTGACCCTTCTCATTTCTATTTTAAGTCCTTGACGTGAAAAGTCATAATTTTAAAAGAAGGACCATAGCTCTTACAGCATAACTATGAACAGCAGACAGAGGGTTTCAATCTGTGCTCTTTCAATGGTCTTTCAACAATATATTTAGCAAGTACCAGTAGTCTACCTTTAATACGCCCTACAGTTCATAAGATGTTACATATTCAAAAAGACATAGTTATATTTATACAGCTTAATAATAGAGAAAACTGCAGTATATAAAAATATCCAGTTAATCCTTCCAACACCACTAACATTACTCACATGCCTACATAAATAAAACTTGACCATTCCCACCTAAGAGAGCAAGGATGATCCAGAGGTGCCTGGCAGGGTCAAGTGTTGTTGCCAGCTGTGTGAAAAGTGTGAGGCGGCGATGTTGTGGTACGTCTGGCAGGGCATCCACAAACACCTGACATACTCTGCCCAGACGCAACTCTAGGGGCTCCTCTGATTCACACTAAGGAGGAGGGCAATACAATACTCATTAAGGGGGTATGGGAATAGGGGGACAGGCTTAGGGGGGGTTTTGGGGGGTGCGGGAGTAGGGGGACAGGCTTGGGGGGGTTTTGGGGGGTGCGGGAGTAGGGGGACAGGCTTGGGAAGGGGGGTGCGGGAATAGGGGACAGGCTTTCTACCCCCCCCAAGCCTGTCCCCCTATTCCCACACCCCCCAAACCCCCCCCCCAAGCCTGTCCCTTACTCCCGTATCCCCTTAATACTACTTAACTGAACTGAACCAAACACTTCCAACAGAGAAGACAGTGTAACAAATGAAAATAAGGGAAGCACTGGTGAAAAGACATTATTCTCACTGAATTAAATGCCATGAACTAAGTCATATCAATTGGAGTGACTGAGACTAACCTTGACCAGTGTAGGTATGATGCTCTCAATAGTCTGGTGAATGACCTGGAAGGAGTAGGAGTCATCTCGCCACATGAGTGAAGTGCCCATGAATGTAAAGATGGGCATCACTTTCTGGATCACTGCATCCTGCTCAGGAAAGACCAGAAAGAAGATGGTCAATTAATGATATTTAATATCAACCAATCTCCATCCAATTATCAACTTAGTTATTTATATTTATAATTTATACCATAACAATTTTGAGGTATATATAGATTATAAAATGATACCATCAAAATAAAAAACAGTGGTAAAAATAATACTAATATCCAAAATAATGATTATGATAATAACAACAATATTATAAAATAAAATCAAAGTTCAAAATTAAAATAATAACAATAAGAGTAAGAATAATAACAATAATCAAACCAAATTAAGACAGTATGCACAATAAACCCTGTTGACTACTGGAATAAATAATACCTCACATCTAACAAAATCAATACATTCAACTAATTTACAATATCTGTAATCTGACTTCATGTATACAACATATAATTTTTTATAGAAAGATAGCAGTAAATCGCCTGATGGAACTACACTTACAGGATGGATCCGGGCAGCAAAAGCCAGGATGAGCATAGCACGACGGTGTGTGTCTGGACTGTGTGAGGCACGGACACACTGTACTACCACCTCTGTGTTAAGCTGCACATGCTTCTTTAGTTCTTCTGTAAGGAAAGGTAGCACTCTGTTGACTGATGTACTGTACAGTGATTATTGAGCACATAATATTTCATCTACTAAAACCATAAAAACTTTAGGCTACTTGAAAGGTCTGCAGAAAAATACTATACCTTCACCCAGTTCCTCAAGAGACTTCTGGAGGAGGTGTAATAGAGCTGAGAGTATCTGCTGCTGAGTGAGGTCAATGATAGTGAAGTCTAAGGTTAGGGAGGTCTGCAGACACTGACTGAGGGGTGCCACCAACTTCCATGGGTGAGTGAGTGATGCCATTACACCAATGGTCTCTAACATCAATCCCAGCTGACGCCAGGACACAAGCTCAACACTCTCATCCTTCTTTCTGAATAAAAAATAAATTATCTCATTATCAGTTATTATTCTTCTCTTCCTACAGGGTACTGAAGTATCTGAAAAAAGTTGAGTAGTAAATGCAATATGTTATCTCTAACTACAGTAGACTCTCCACCTATGTGGGTTTTACAAAAGCAGTAATGCTTGTATGAGATACCCATCAAATTTCTAAGCATCTGTCAGACACGAAAACGTTTGTCACACTGTGGCTTTTGAACTGGTCGCTCCAAATGCTCTGCCCCACATCATCAGACTACCTGTGGGTCCCCCCCAAAGCCTTTGATGATCTACCCCCACTACTCTGATGGAGATGTATGCACATTGGAGAATGACATCAGGACCCCCCATGGCTCTTTGGTGGGCCCTCTCCTTCCACATGATGTCAAGGCTCCCTATTTTATTGTCTTCAAGACCACAAGTTACTTTCCACATACATTTATATAGAACTTTACTGGGTAATCATGCGACATGTAGGGGAGAGAAGCCTTAAGGTCAACTTGCTGTGATGGCACACACCGAAGAAACAATTTATGGGAAGAGTAATAGGAAATCTGCTATTTTCCACCAAGAAGTAGATACTGGACTGTATCAACATAGGTGAACATAGAGCCAGCCAAACATGGAAGGTCAAAGCAAAAAGATCAGTTATAAGAACAATTCACAAGCAAAAGGAGATGTCAGCTGCCAATTGCCTAAGCAAACCTGAAGCATCTTCATCAGGTATAGAAACAACAACAACTGATACCTACAGGAAAATACTAGCATAACATACCAAATTCTTCTTCCTCTACTTGAACATTCTTACGTGAGTACTGACTCAAGAGTAAAATAGGAATGCAACTAGTAATTGTTTACATATGGCACTCACTGTTTGAGCCTCTTAGCCTTTGCTGCTTTAATGGTGGTAACTTTTTCAGAAAGATGGAGTTCTTGGATTTGTTTGGCCACCACCTGAGCATCAAGTTCCACTTTACGCAGACCCTTACGGAGCTGCTGAGCCTCCTTGGGATCCCCAGACTCCACCACTCGATTGATGAGCAGCCCCCATACACGACCCTTTACATTCTCACAAGCCAGGCTGCTAAAGAATTTCCCACTCATCACCTGTACAAACAATCAAAACAAATTATTTTCAATTAATCTGATAGTTAACAGTCTTTTTATATTTTTTTCCAACATCTGAACATTAAAATTTTTCATTCATTCATATAGACTAACACCATTATCCCTCACAGAAACTCCTCTTAATCTTTTTGTTGCATATTTAGATTTGTGGAAGGTTGCTGATAAGTGTCATTTCTCTATGTGCAGGAAGCAAGAACTGCTATTTTTCAACCTGATGTCAGGGAGATGAGTTAAAGTGGGTAATTACTGACCTGGTCAATAATGATAGCCTGGGGAGAGGTGATGTCATGTTGGAGTTTGAGCACAGGCTTGCTGCAGGTGATGGCTGTGACAAAAAAGAACCAACCCTGCATCAAGGTGAGGATTTGTGAAGTGTCAGGGGTCAGGCCTAGTAGGATGTAATAGAGGCAGAGAGAGGTATTTTGATCCAGCTGGCTTTCCTCCTTTACAAATGCACACTGCTTCACTATTGCAACACCAAGTGGTAGCAGCTTCTTCAGCACTTCCTGTGGAATATCACTCAACATCAATATATATGCTACAAGCAAAATGATACACTATACTGTATACCATAAGGAATTCGTGGGTTTTTGCAATGCATTCTTTATTGTTTTAATCTTTACAATGATTTTATATGCTGTTTACACCCTAAGAAACATCAAGGACTATACCATGTGTTTACCATTATGTACAGTACTTTGCATGGCCTCTTTATGAATCAAGAGAAACCTTAAAAGGTATATGACATTACCGTATTAATGACACCGGTGAGTATATACAGCAGAGGGGAGCACAGGTGGTGGGGAAGGCCAGGTGAAATGGCAGCATCAGTCAGGGAGTTGGTAACTTCTTCACATTTAGTCTTGGCTTGGGATTGTAGACTTGGTAGAAGTGTTGCCATTTGACTGCCATGGAGAGAAGCACAAATATATATCATTATCATTTAATACCCCATTTCCCTTTTTCAAGAGGTGTGGAGGTTCTAGGGCCAGTGCAGGACCCCCAACAAGCAAGGGGTCCAGCTCTGGAGGCTATAAGAACCTTTAGTGAAATAACTGTTAGAGAGAGGAGTCCCCAACCCTCACCCCCCCCCCCCCAGTACAGTATTGTAGGGGATGTGAGGCAGACTGTAACATTGGAAAGGATGGTGGGCAATGGGGATGCTACTTCTTTATGCCACAACAAATATATATATATATATATATATATATAAAAATACAGTACTCAAGTTCCTACGATGATAAATTAGTTCAAATAGTTATTCTTCTACTGTAATTTTCTCTTTACTTAATGCTCAATGATGATATAATGCCAATTTGATGAGAATCCAGAATCAAAATAGGCCAATTTCAGCCAAACTGATATGTAACATTACTAATGTACTGTAAATACCATATCGACCTCACCAACCATATTCAATATAAATGTCACTTATACTAATACAGATATAATCAAGTGACAAAGCTATGTGATTCAACTTGGATCATATAATAGAGATATAATCAAGTGACAAAGCTATGTGATTCACCTTGCATCAGCCACAATCTCCTCATTACGTGCCAGAACTGTTTCAAGCAGGACACTGTGGTTGTTGTGAGTGAGGCGTCCCCCCTTGATGCTGGCCATAGCTGAGATACAGATGAGGGCCGCCCGACGTATGTGTGTACAGGTATGTGTGAGGGAGGACAGGAGGGCTGGTACCAGGGGCTGGGAAGTGCCAAGGGCCCACGCCAGGCTAGATTTTTGGGATGTCAAAAGTGCTGCCCCTAATTTCAGCGACCATAACTGAAAACATAATTAAAACATATCCATAAACTATAGAATACCTTACTATGACATTTTTTCTAACTAACACCAAGTAATTACAGTATTTTATTTTCAAGTGAAGCTGTTCATGATACACTGGTCAAAAATATTTCAAATAACCCTTAAAAATAAGGATGCTTAGATTAATGCCATGTAGGAAAGTGTGAGAAATGAATAATTGATTGATATTAGGTGCCACTACTGTGAGGTTATATGGCACCTGAGAAAGAATGTGAATGAGAGGTGGGATAGTAAGCACAAATGGAAACATGAACAAATGGGACAGTTGGAGAAGTGAAAGCCCCTTTTGGTTTCCTTTTACGGCAAGCAGGGAGCAATAAATAAGATGCAGGTAATAATAAACAAATGGTACAGTACCTGCAGGACATCGTCTATGATATTAGTAAAGGGGAGAGAGGCATCCCATCCCCAAAGAAGGGAGAGAAAGTAGAACCTCTGCTCTGATGTTGTCAGGCAACTCTGCAACCAAATAATTTACATTAGTCTCATATTTCATTCCATCCACTTAAGCATCCACTGTGTTGACATCTCACTTCTTGTCAATATGACTCTGGTACAGCACACACCAAGCAAGGATTATTACTGTGGAAGGAGCCAAAGGGGCCATCCACCTCACCTCCCCAGGGAGACTGGATGGCGAGGTCAATGTAGCCGTTCCCATGAGGAAGTTTTGTGCAATGAAATGTGAACAAATTTCTTACCTAAGTGAAGATATAGAAAGCATCTTTGGGAACAAATGTAATTGGAAAGTTATTTTTATATATATGTTGGATGATTAGCAGGCCTGTGAATACATTTCACATTGAACCTATGTTATAATAAGTCCACTTTGCAATAATTCATCTTATACACTCAACCCTCGATTTCGCGGATTATTAGGGGAAAAGAGGCGCCTGGGAACCAGAAAAGTCCAGGAATTACGTAAGTCCAAAGATTACCAATATTGTATGGGATATTTTCCAATAGGATAGAGCACATTGCATATTAGAATTGACACAAAAACACAATAACATTAATAAAAATAAAATAATACACAAAACTAAAAATCAGTAGTGTACAGCAAAGCCAACATGTTCAGCTAATTTTGCTGCACATGTGGCAAGCTCACACCCACAAACTCACACACAGCCACTCCACATGAACGCTGCTGCACATACCACTTGTAAACTGCAGTTTCTAAGTCTACATTCTTACTCACTTTCATATACTGTATTATATAAATACTGCTGAATGACCTGCATCATGTACCTTAAGTATAGTGGTGAGGAGTTGGTCTCTGAGATCCGACCCAGTCTTATCTTGATGGTCCAGCAGCATTGCTCCTCTCATGGCCTTTACTAACAGCAGCAACTCACCTTCATTCCCTTCACCCTGTCAAAAATGGCAATGTATGTTAGTTCTCTCTTTTGCATGTTACACTGTTCACTTTCATGAAACTCTCATTTTTCGATACTGAAGGACACTGTAATAGACATAATGAAAATACACAGCAAAATATATTACAGAAGTGTGGATTTACTCTACCACAATCCATGCTATCTATGATTATAATCCCTATTTTTACCGAACAACATGATTTTGTCTCTACTAATATTCTAAGAGGATAATTCAAATACAGTAGTAAACAAGGAATTTTTAAATAATCAATGTAATCAGAGGAATCAAAGTGACTACAATTCTGGTGCAGGACTAATGCAGTTACAATCGACATATTTATAGGTTTACAGAAGAGATGTAGCATATTCATATAATTGTAATATCTTAACAAAAAACAGGATGAGAAATGAAGTAACAGATATTTTTAACAGCTAGATTGTGTATCATTAAAATGTTTAAGTAACCCACCTGAAATATGCTTCAAAACTCAGCTAACTCTTGTCCACAGACACAGCTTAAAATTGTTCAGAACTCAATGCAGATGAAAATCACCAGTGCTAATTTGAAAAGGAAAGAATTTGCATTTCCTTGCTTTTAAAAGATTCACTTCTATTTCCTAGCTTCAAGCTCACATCATCAATAATCAATCATACCACCACTAAACATTGCTACTACTGTATTATTGGCCACAAGAATTTGTACACACACTGTTGTTTTCAAGGGTATTCTACATAAAGAAAATTTAAGACTATGTAACTGCAATACAACTTCATTATCAGGTTTGTTGTTTTTCAATCACAGATTCACTTAATAGACCATTCATTACAGATCTTCCAGAATAATTACCTCTCTTTCCATATAGCCTGTGTAAGAATTCCTGTGGCCAACCGTACACTTACAAGTGGCATTAGAATTTGCAGCTACTGTACTGGTCTTACCTCAATATCAATGGTCCAATATGGTGTGGTGAAGCAGGATTTGGGGAGGGAGAAGGTGAAGAGAGAACGCTGGAAGGCCAGAGCCAGGAGGGAGAGGGAAATTCTGCCCTTTGTTGTCACTTCACTCCGCCAGGTGCGCAGGGTGTCGGAGGTGAATGTCTGCTTGATGTCAACTGCTGTAAGTGAATCTGACACCTGCCAACCAGAAACACAGGTTAGGTACACTCGCAATCCAAAATGTGTATCCAAGCTTGCTTCAAATAGCCTGATCGAGTATTTAGCGAGCTCAAGCAAATATAAAGCAGGATAATCTTTGTAATTGGTTCACTAGTATGTCAAATGATTCGAAACTTCAACAAGACCTGGATACAAATTTTGGATTGCGAGTGTACAGTCACGTTCAATTGTCCTGTCAACACTTTGGAATGAAAAGGTCTCGACAATTATATGAAACAATGGCTGTTGGTCTCTGTAATATTGGTTCATAAGATACACTCAAATGGTTCACTTTCATTCACCAAAGACAGGAGTTTTGATTGTAACTATACACCTCACTAACTACCTTGCACATGACAATCACCCGATTACATTTTTCCTCATCACTAAAATTAGCAAACTAAAAGCTACCAACTCCTGTACACTATTACAAAACAACATCCATACTGAGGAAATCTGCTTTGTGGTACAGTTGCCCAGGAAAAGACTGCAACCAAATTTACTGGTGTGTGGCAATATCTGGCAGCTGCTCCAAAGTAAACACTCGTATTTTATCAACGGATCACTCAGAACCTGTAACTGTTGTAAGGATGAGTGTAATTAGCTAAAGCCAATAACATCCATCCATACAAAGATTGTAGGTTCTGAGTGAACCATTGATAATATACGAGTGTTTACTTTGGAGCAGCTGCCACATATTGCCACACACCAGTAAATTTGGTTGCAGTCTTTTCTTGGACAACTGTACAATCTGCATCCAGTTTACTCACAATATAACCTGCACATTGCCAGTGGTATATTTACTTCAAAGGGAGAAGGGAAGTAACTGAACTTCTATTGCTTACAGCCATTTTGTTGTGAAACATTCAATACAATGGACAATCATATGTAGTAATACTGGACATTTCCATAACATCCTCACACACTCTCCTGCAGCTGACAGAAATGGGTTACAGGTATGTGTAAGAGCATTATTAGATAGTATGGTACTACTTCAATAGCTTCACCTATAACAATAACAACATACCGGTACAGTTTATAAAACTCACCCTACTAAAAGTGTTGAAGGCGTTGAAACAGGTGTCAAGGAGGGTGTGTGCCAGCTGAAGCCTGAGAGAGGCTTCAATAGTTTCCTGTAGAGCACAACAGAGTAATACTATCATCATAAACTGGCTTAGCTGGGTGTGGTCCTCCAAGTTCTTATCAAAACAAGTGGTGGTAGCAGGTACAGTGAAGCGAGCCCACAACTTTCGGTGCTGCAGTGGTTGGAGTGAGGCAATGACTCTAGGCATGATATACCACACACGATCAAAGTACTGATGGAAAGTGCTACTCTTATCATTTAAGTATTTGCAACAGTTCCTTGCCAGTGCAGCCAGCAGAGGTTCCTTCTGGCACAGGTTTGATTTGAGAATCCTTTTTGCCATCACAAAGTCTGCTTTGGAATTTGGAAAGAGCACCAGGGGAAGGCAGAGGTGGAGAACAGTAGTGTAAAGGTCCTGGGTGTATGAGTTGACTAGGTCACCTGTTAGTACTTGTATGCAAGCCCCACGTGCTTTCGCCCACTCAGTCTTCTGCTCTCCTTCTGTTTTCCTAAGGATTGCTTGGCATCTGGCCACCAGAATGGCTGGGTCTAGCAGTTTGAGGCCAGGAGAACAGGTGAGGGCAGCCAGCACGATGCTCGGACAGGAGTCAGACAGTAGACTGGTCATGTGTAGTCTGTTGCTGCTCTCTTCTTTCTGCTGCAAAGAATACAGTACAGTGTTACACAACAACTCTCACAAACAATGGAAACCTAAAAAATACCCCACAAAGTGAAAGAAAGAAGAAAAATAACCAGCTTCAAGTTACAATACGCCTTGGATAGCCAACCCTTTGCAATGTCAGAAGTAAATATATCTCATTTTTAAGTTCATAAAAAGACAATAGAGGAACTGTCTGTGTTCACCATTGTGGCTTCAAATTACTGTATCCTATAATATCTATAATCAATCACTTGCCAATACTGTTTAACATCCCACAAGCTCTACACCTGTATATTTCATGACCTTGGTGTAGTTACCAATATTTATTTCACATGAATATATTTCACTGATGCCAGCAGTGGTTACCAAACCCCTGTGAGCATGGGGTGGGGGTTTGAGTCAGCTGTCTGAGGTCTTTCTGCTTACGCAGCCATAGACGAAGCTGACTCGGGGTCTCACGTGGGTGGTGAGGTGAACCAGTGAATATTCTGAGAAACTAAAGTAACACTGCATCCAGTGATCTGTGAGTGAGACTGACCTGACCATTGGAGATTGCAGCCAGGAAGGTGGAAGCAGCAGACTGTCTGATGTCATCATTAGGATTGACCAGGTGCAGGAAACTGGTTGGGGTATCTTTTCTCCCACCCACAAACAGTTCAAATAGCTGATGAGACAAACACTTTAACAGTTACTATTACTCTTATATATATACCGGTATATTTTAAAATGTTTATAGATTACAGGATACCAGTCACAAGATCAAGATCTTTACATCTAAAAATTTTTTATTGCCATATTCTTCATTTCTACATAAATGGCAGATATAAAATATGTTTAGAATATTATCAATAAGTCAGATATATCTATATATTGTATTCAATAAAAAAAAACTGCTAGAGTGATACTGCTATAATTACATCACTCAGCCAAATGAAACGGATTCATAAAAAAAAAAAAATTAAATACTTGGCCAATAGTGCATCTATTTTCAACTTTATCACCAGCACATATTTGACTAAATTAAATCTGGTCGAACTGGCAAATCAAAACAATTAATAATTACCAAAAGTGATTGAGAAATAGCCTAGTCTAGCCAACACAGTCATAATTATTGGAGACATGGAATCGGTCACAAAGTTCTAGAACAGGTGCAGTGGGAAATGAGGTGTTTGAAAGGGGCATGTGGCCTGGTGAGGGAGAGAAACATGAGTGGAAGAGGAGTTCTTGACTGAGCCAGGAAGGTGTGTTGGAAAAGAAGTGAAGATTCTTCTGCCGTGGCCAACCCCTTAGGGTGAGTTCCTAATGGGAACAAGGCTATTGATAGAAAGATAGTGGCAGCATTCTCAGACATTGATGATCTATAATAAGAGTATTTGAGCAAATACTTGGGAATACAACTGGCTCAAACTATGAAGCATACTCAAGCCTTACCCTTTTGTACTCCTTGCCTTTCATAGAATCACTTTCTGCACGTTTGAGGCGGGTCATAGCCCGACTATGGCCCTCAGGGTGGTTCATTTCTATCATGGGTAACAGTTCTTTCAGTTTTTGGGTGGGCAGGGCATCATGCTTCACCCTCACCATTTCTAGAAATGACCTGCAACAAGAAACAAAATGTTCACAGGAAAAGTCAAGTTTTACTTATTACAGCAAGATGATAATTGGGAAACTAGCATTCCTATGTAAACACTACATGCAGATGCAGTATCCTTTCAACACTGCAAAATCTCCAATGATCAAATATTTTTTAAAATAAGATAAAAAGTAAAGACTTACCATAAAACATCAGCCGAGTCACCATGGGACAGGGGAAAATCAGCAATACATCCCATAAGTTTTGTGAGGTGTGTAAGATTTGCTTCCTTGATCTTAAGAGGCTCATCACTAGATAGCCCCTTGTCACTGAAAAGCATATGAGAAAAATCTTAATATTAAGAGGGTGCGGGAATAGGGGGACAGGCTTGGGGGGGGGGGGGGGTTAGGGGGGTGTGGGAGTAGGGGACAGGCTAGGGGGGGTTTTGGGGGGTGCGGGAGTAGGGGGACAGGCTGGGGGAGGTTAGGGGTGTGTGGGAATAGGGGACAGGCTTTCTAGCCACCCCAAGCCTGTCCCCCTATTCCCACCCCCCCCTCCCCCAAGCCTGTCCCCTACTCCCGCACCCCCTTAAACAATGTTAGTGGGTTGACACTTAACAAGCGAATCAGTGTAAATATAGCCCATTGCACTCACCACTCTACATTACAGTACTGTCTCTACTTAACTCCATCTATATTATTTTTTTTGCTTGGGCCTGTATTTCCCCAATCCTTGGAAATAGGAAAATAGAGATATGAGATTTTGATGATAATGAATAATAATAAAATAAGACAGTAGTCAAAATAGTAAAAATATACAGTACTCAACAGATTTACCAACACCAAACAGCATTACTACTACTACTACTACTACTACTACTACTACTACTACTACTACTTCTACTCTCTCCACTACAACACTTACCCAATAACGCCAGAAAGAAGCGCTGATAAGAGTGGTGCCACACTCTTGGTCTTAGCCAGCTCCCTCAAGACACGGTAGAAATGGGCCATTGTGTTCAGAGCATGGAAAACATTTAGCGGAAGAGGCTGGAGGTGTTGGTGATGTGCGAGGGTGAGCAGCAGAAGGACATGTTGTTGCTCCAGTGATGGGTCCACCTCCTGTAAACACACACTCACATAAACTTGGATGTAAACAACAATACCATACATATCATTAACTATAACAAAATCTATCTATCTATCTATTGCCAGACGCCTTAATCCCCGAGGGGGTGGCCACAAATGAATCGCCTCCATGAACCCCTGTTCCCTGTTAACTGGCGTCCCTCCTCCCTCACATACCTCTCAACTCCATCCCTCCATCTCACTCTTGGTCATGGCACAATAACCTTTTAATCAATGGGGATCCAACCATTATAGTAAGACTAACAGTAAAGTAACAACACCAGATTGATTAACTGAGGATGAAAGAAGATTACTCAAGGCCTGGGAGACCCATTAGGTATGGTATAACGAGAGAGGTGGGACAGCAAGCATGAAGAAAACAGAAGGAAAGGAGGTACAGTTGAACAATGGGAATAGAGTGGATGGAGCTGAAAAGGAGTCCTAACTCTTAAAATATTATCCATATCATTGTTGGTAATATCCCTCCTTGGGGTCTTATTCAACTAAATTCCTCATCTACTCTCTTTTTGCTCGCCTCCACTAACCTTTTGACTTGATGTCTTACATGATTTCATACATCCTATTTCTTCTCGTTCACTTCTACCATTTTTCCCTGATGCATTTTTTATGTGACTTCTTAACTTTATCCTGTATTTTGCCTGTCCACCATGCATTACAATTCCTCCTCCTCATAATTATGTATCCAGCCATTGAAACATAATACAAACATAATTTATTTCCACTCCCTCCCAAACCACTATCTCTGATTCCCTCAGCACTTTACTCATCCTTCTCTAATTTAGAAATAATTCACATAAATCATATTAAAAAAATCAATAATGACACAATTTTCTCACAATATTTTTAACACTTCCACACAACACCATCACCACACACTATGGACGACATACTGTATTTATATTACAGAATATGTCATTCCCCCTTCCACATACAATACTGGTGATTTAGAAATATCACCATCACTTGCACACACACACACACCACTCACAAGGCACACACAACATGGACATATCCACCATAACCACTTTCATAAAACAACTCATAAAATAATCACTGCACCACACTTTCAGACTAACATGACCAGGACATCTAAGGAAGAACTGACCACAGTGAGGAATTTCAAGATGTTGTCAAGGGAGTCTCTGGCGAGCGTGGTGCGTGTGGCAATTAGTGAGAGGATGAGGTAGGTCCCTGCTACCAGGTCTGGGGTGGAGGACAAACACTTGGGCACCAGCGGCACGATGGAAGACAACTGTTCCTCCATAACCTTGATACAAAAATAACACAGTAGGTTAGAATATTCATCTCAAAATGGAATGGTACAGTATGTGGAATATATTATATACAATTGTACTACATATGGTATATTGCATTGCATTCTTCCTTTTCATGACAATAAACAAAGTCTGTATTAGTTAGAACCTCAATATTCACTATTATTATTATAATTCATATCCTAATCTTAATGTTCTACAGTAAAGCTACCCAGGCCATGACAAGGAACTATTGGACACATTACAACTTTGCAGGAATGTAAAGAGAAGAGACCAAACCAAATTGCATGGGTTACTAGTATTGAAATCTTAAGACTTTCTCTTCATGCAAAAAATATCCTTGAACATCTGTACTGTACAGAAGGGACAGAAATCACTTGGGAGAGGCTTAAGCCCTAAAGACCTGAAAGCCACTTTCATGACAATTTCTCATTACATGGTCAAGTCCTCATAGGACACATGGTTATCTTGCTCCACCTAACAACTCTTTCCAGAAAACTAGTCCCAAAAAAGTAATTTCAAGTCAACATTATTTGAGTTTATTCTGTCAAAGACAACCTTCAAAGTACAGTGGTTACTAAGAGATACTGACTGAGACAATCTCACCTTTTTTTCCAAGCAGATTCCTCCAACCACAGTGCTTACATAGAAGGCAACAGGAATCTTCAACTTGGCAACAGCCTTGAGGGTGTGAATCTAAAGGACAGTAGATACATATATATACATCATTATCTTTAAAATAAATGTTCTTCATATAACGTTGCTCATGGCAACTTAAAATATAGTAATTACATCCTTTATGCACGTGAAAATTTGAAAGTTCAATAGCTGTACAGTATATCATAACCTATATCGTGCCATAAAATACAATGTAAGGAAATCCCCATATATCTAGTTAAAAATAATTGTTCTATGCAGTATAGTGATAGCTCCGATAGCTGTACCATCTGGTTACTCACCACCACAGAATGGCCACAACAGGAAAGTCTCTATCCATTCCTGTTCTAGCTACTTATGAGGTGTACAACAGTTCATTAGTTAACTAGATAATTAGACAAAGAAAAACAGATATAATCCCAACAAGCAATAAATGCTGACCTTGAGAGACTTGCGGAGCAATTCGGCAACAAATGATCTGAAGCTCCGGTAGTGTACCCAGCGTGTGAAGACAGTGGCTTTGGGGACGGGACGGCCACTCTTCTGACAACCTTGCAGCCACTCCCACTGCTCACCCTTCAGGTCTAGTGTCTGCAGCACCCGCACAAACACCGGGGACTCATAATATGGCAAGATGCATAGCAGTAATCCATGACGATTCATCTCACATATCTGGAACCTTCACACCACACCACCAGACATACTGTTTTATTCAGAGCAACTTAATATTGTAATATGTTAAAAATTGTATATATACAGTATATCACAGTCTTAAGGAGGTTGGACATTGTTGGTTAATTTAGAGCAAATGATTCCTCCAATCTATTCCAGGCAACAGGCAACCATAATTTCTGTTCATTTGGTCCTGTTTCTTGGCATACTTTAGAGTAATCAAGGTGATCCAATGTACCAAATATATCTACCCCTTTAAATAAATATGTAGTCTACCTTATATTGCAGCACAAACCAGCAAGTCTAACACTGTCTTACAACTAGACTTGGGGGTTGACTTATACAACTGGTATAAAATTAGAGCCTCTAAAATAACTGGAGATTTTATGGTACCCAAACTGGTAAAATCCACTTCAATTACTTTATTCTGACCAACACTGCATGGTTTAACTTGTCACAGACTATAAGCATTACAATTCCATTCTCTCACCCCAGAATTGTAAACCATTATTTCAACCAGACTTAACCAAATCACTCCTATTTGTACTGTAGTTGATTTACTGACCTGTATGCCAGCCACTCCAAAGTCTTGAGAGCAGCCTGCTTCTCCAAGTATGGTGACAAACAGACAAGGAAGTTATCAATAGCAGCATCCAGCTTCTCATTGGTGGCTTTATCCTGCACTGCTCTCTGCATATCTATGGCCGCTTTACTAAACAATGTCTTCCTAAACTTTATGAAGGCATCGTCAGTCTCAACCAGCTCCTTGAAACCAGACGTCCCTGTGAGATGCAATTCATTTTATATGTTTTTACTGAGGCAGGGTATGGTACCAATAACCTATTTATATGTGCTATGGACATCTAAGGTTTGCAATGTTTTTGTAAGAACATAAAGATATTGTATTTCTACAGATTTTAAAGAAAACATAATGGCGGTCAATACATGTATAGTGCAATAAACTATCTTGCCAATTAAACACCTTTATGGGAAAGGCCTTGATGACAATCCAACGCTGCAGATCTAAATGGTATAAGAGCACCACATTATATACAGTTGGTCAAAGTGTGAGAAAAAGAAAGAACACACCACAATAATGAGGTACAGTCGTGGTCAATAATAATCATCCACAATTGGGTTACTTTAACAATTTGCTGTCTAATGTTTTCACGTTCACATATGATGTTATTGTTTTAAGTAGTGCGTAGCTGTTTGTAGTAAATTAAAAGATGGTAGTTAACCTATTTATTGGAAAGATTATCATCTAAGGAACAGAGGGAAGCTGTCAAACTCTTATGTGAGTTAACCCTATATGGATGATTTTATTTGACCGCGACTGTACAATACTCTTATACCATTGTGTTCTGCAGTGGTGAAGTGACACTGAGGCCTCTTCCTTAGAGGTGTTTAATGGGCTTGATAGCTTATTACAACTTGTTTTTCTGCTTCCAATAGTCATATTTGCAATGCGTGAAACACACAGATGTAACATTGAAATAATGCATTAAGGCAGTTCCACATACGACACTCAACATGTACCTTTTTATTTATTTTTTCCATATCGAAAAAGATGAGGACTAAAAGGCTTAGAACCCACTTACTGTCCTCATCTGTGAAATCAAAGTGAGAGTGGTCCAAAATCATGTCCTATTTTGTTCGAGATGCCTAGACACATTACGTTTGAAGGAGCATAAGTCATAGTAAGGTAGAAAGATGGATGAAGGTAGAGTGTTCCAGAGTTGACCAGTTGTGTATATGAAAGATTGAGTGAATCAGTTAACTTTTGCATTAGTGTGTGTGTGTGTTCCAGAGTTGACCAGTTGTGTATATGAAAGACTGAGAGTTTTAGTTAACTTTTGCATTAGGGAGTTTGACAGAAAAGGGGTGATAGCAAGAGGCTCGGCGAGTGTTGCATGCTCTCCTGAGGGGAGGAAGCTAAATTGAGAGAGTTCAGAAGAGCAATGTCCAGTGTAATAGTGATAGAAGAGAGAAAGTGATGCAACTGTACATTCTCTCATGTAACTTAACATTCATATTAACGGTCACTTACCAATATCATAATAAATATCTCTGCCATAATTGCTTGCATCAGAAGGTTCAAATAAGATGGATTTCCTGACCCTCTTCTGGTCAAGGAGTGAGGTTTGTGGTGTTTCCAGCCGCTGTAGCTGTAAGGCCAGTGATGTTGCCATGGTGACACTTTGGTGACACCTGCTGGTAAAATGGGTACGGTATGTTAGATCACCTTCAGTTGCACCAGTTACCACATTGGCACAGAATAATGCAGTAAAATATAGGGTTATATGGAAGAACATCCATAGTGTTGACAATGGTGTGGTACAGACATGATGGCTCCATAGAAACACAATAGAGCTATCATACCAGTATCACGCCATCAACACAATAGAGCTATCGTACCGTTATCATGCCGTCATCAACACCATGGATGTTCTCACATACGACCCATAGAATCACAAGGTAAAGGTTATAAGGAGGTGATGAATAGCAGCAAGTTAGTTATCAATTTCTTTCGTAATTTCAGTGGTAGATGTTTTTGCTTTATGAAGTCATTACCCAGTGCCACAGTTTATTTTGAACATATTTGATTTTCCCCCTATATTTTCCCTGGTTAGGTTGCAGTAGTTTGCCCCAGTGGTCCCAGTAGTCAGCCCCGATCCTGATTATATTAGATTCTATCAATCTATCTATCTATAGCTCTGACGCCTCGTTCCCTCCGGGAACTCCCCCCAAGGGGATGGCCACGGCAGAAGTGTCTTCAGTTTTCCCTGTTCCAACACCCACTCCTTACTTGGTCAAGCCCTACTCTGACCCTCATGCTTCTCTCCTTTACATACTCTTCCACTCTGTTCTGCCATCTAACTGGAGGTATGCTTCTCACACCAGGTCCCACATCTACACTTCCATACACCTTCTTTACAAACTCTACACCTTGCATTCTTTCTACATGTCCAAACCATCTCAGGGTATTACGCTTCACTCTCTCAACCACTCCACACTAAATACCAATTGCCGGTATTTATTGAAAGAATTACCGTTTTGCAGCAGTGTTGCCAGATCCGGTTGGGTCCCAGTATTTTGCCCCAGTCATTTATTGTACTTTATCACGATTATTTCCCGGTAGTTTGCCCAGGTTAGGTTCCGGTAGTCTGCCCAGGTTAGGTCCCGGTAGTCTGATGCGGTCTAGGTTAGGTTAGGTCAGGTCAGGTAAGGTCAGACTAATTTCAAAATGCCCCATTTGAATATGCCCTATCTTGGAAATGGGGCATTTGCGGAGAAAATGCCATAGAAGAAAATAGTCTTAGAATGGTCTAAATAAGTGGGTAATGAAGGTAGAAAAAACGTACGCAATAACGGTAATTCATTCAATATTTACCCAATTGCCTTTTCACTCATACCACATCCCTCATTACTTTCTCCATCCCACCTAGGAAGTCTACATGTTCCTTAAACTTTACCAAATTTAGTTTTCAACTTTATATGATCTATTGTTAACCAGAATAGACTAAATCAAGTTATAATAATTCTAGTGGTAGGGATTGCCTTGGAATGGGCTTCGCAACACACAGCAACATGAACTATTAGATTATGAGCCGATTCCACAGTGGCATTTGTTTGTTAGCTTCCCAACCAACCACACTTGTAAGGCTTCATTATTTTCCAAAAGCTGAGTATCCACAATCACAAAATTTATCAACCAATTAGATAATAATGCTCACTGTATGGTTTACTCACCAAATTCATTAAATAATTCACCCATAAGTCATTAACACGGCCAATATTCTTTCGTTTGCGTGCTTACAAACCATTACGAACGACTGTGGAATCGACACTATAACAACACCTCTAACTTAGACCAATACAATAACACCACTAAACTCCAACACCACAGCACCATGAACCATTAGATTATAATATCACTAACTTAGACCAATATAATAACACCACAACATTCGTATATCTCACCTGCAACACGTTAATTAACACTAGAGTTGCAAAGTAGGTATTACATAGGCCTACCCCCTGTTCTACACCGTAAATAGTGGTATTTTAGCGGCATGCACACTGCTACACCAACACCACGTGAATCAACACCTTCTTGACTTCTTCTTGACGTTCAGTGTTGTGTTGTTTGTCTTTCCAACGGCACTTGTTGATGGGTTTTTGTTTTTTTTCTTTTGAGGTCTATGGGGTCTTTTTCCTAGTCTTTGGGTGCTATTATAGTATTGTTTCCTTTCTTTATTTCTATGTTGCGTTTTTGTTTTATGTTTTCTTCTTTTATTTTATGTGTGATGGTCTTTTTCTATAGCTTTTGGGTCTTATAATATTTTGCCTCTTTTACGGGTCTTAAATTAGACTAATTATCTACACATATCCCAAATTATTGTTGGACATCACTTAATACCAATATATAACTGTATGTTCCACAATTTCAGTAAAGCCCCTTCCACACAAGAGGCAATAAAACAAATAAAATGGGGGCGAGGATTGTGTACAAGATATGTCTTCTAACATTCCGAGCATTAAAATTTGGAAAACCGGAGTACTTGATGAATCTTTTAAGAGGTTTTCAAGTAAATACCTCAATGGAACTCAGGCATAGTGATGAGCAATACAGGTTAAATGAGCCAAGGAGTATTCTGACAATGGGTTTCAGAGCGTTTGAAAGGTGTGCACCAAGGCTCTTTAATGGATTGCCATTAGATGTCCGGAACAGTGAAAATTGCACGATTTTTAAGAAAAGACTGAAAACACATCTGTTCGCTGAGTGTTACGACACGGATGATATGAGTATTACAAGTGATTATAGTGTTTGGTAATATTGAGAGAGGCCCTGCGGAGCACCATCTGCTGGTGGAGCGGGGCATAGAATATCCAACAACAAGTAACAAGTTACCAATTTTGTGAGTGGGTGGCGGGCACAAGTGACCAATGGCTGCCAGAGACTGTTTGATCTGGCAACACTGGTAAAAAGCGAGAGAATTTCACTTGGTTACCCGTGCCCGACTTCTTTTTGCCTCTCGTGTGTAAGGGGCTTGATAAAGTAAATAAAATTCAAATACTGTTCATGAATTCCTCTCTCGATAGAACTACTCCCGCTGGCAGGGTATATTATACCGTCAGGCCAGTATGACTTATAGTTTGGACTCACCATTAGTCTCCAGATCAGCAAGAATAAGCAGTCAGTTTCCCTGTACACTTCAAATGTATAATTTGCTCAGTTATATTCACTCGTAATACGTTTCTCAGTTTATGGTCTTCCTTTATAAGTTTTGCACTAAATATTAAGCCTATCCACTCTTGACACGTTTAGAAATAGGATCACCTATCATTACCTCCCCAATCCTAATCCTCAACCCAGTCCCTGACCCAATCCATGCTTATCCTAATCCTCAACCGTCCCTGACCCAATCCACCCTTATCCTAATCCTACCCTGGATCCCTAAATCCCCCGCATATTATGCCGCCCATGAGCAGCCCTCTGCGGGACCTTAAACTTGAACTATCAGTTTGTTTCAAGGCAAACCTGGATTTGATGCAAGACACAGCTGGTCATCACCATTGACAATATCTTGATGTCCATCAGTTCATTTATGCAACTGTTTTGGCTCCACCTTCACTGACACAATCTTCTTGGATGCCAAACTTAGCAAGAGGATCGGGAAGGTTGTTACAACACTTGCATGCCTCACGACTCGAGTGTAGGCAAACCCCAAGCGGATGGTGATGGCAAAGTTGAGTGTACAACACCTATGTTTCCCCTCAAGTGACTTTGAGTTGTCAGTAACTCAGTAGCCATTAGCTTTGGGAATATAAATAACTTTGAAAACCAGATAACCTTTTATTCAACCAACACACAGATGCACACAAGGCAGGGCAACAAAATATAACTTAATAAGACCATTGACTCTTCCTTTCCTGAATGGAATGTGAAATAAGCCACTGTAGTATAGCAGACTTGCCAACACCACACACCAGTAAGTCCAGAAGGACATGGCTGCAAATAGTCTTAAGATCTTGACAATGTAGTGATCAATTATAAATATATTTTGAACACACACATATGACGTAGACAGACAATAACTACTGCCTACAGCTGTACAGAATATAATAGGATCACAAGTTTAGGTGTGCTAAGTTTGGTCTTCTTGATCACAGGCACAGAAACTGCTTGGTCACTACAACACTAACACTTGGTAGTGCTTGTAAATAGCTTAGGTTGATATTGTTTGGTCGAGTATTTTCAATCAATTTAAGATTAAAGAAAAATTACAATAATGTACAGTATCTAGTCACCTGCAAGTTTGATTAAAACCGATTTATTTGTTTTCAAGAAGTATAAAATAAGGAAATGATCTAGTACCAGTCGAGACTGCCTTGTGAGGTATGCACTGGATGAAAAGTTTTTAGCCGAGTTGGATGAACTTGTCTAAACTGAGTTGGTAGAAGATTATCCCAGCTTAGTTAGAAACCTGCCGTTGCCACCACACCCGCCAGCCACACCTGAGATGGGCCAAGGAAGTAACTTGATGCAATTACTCTTCCACTTGGGTTGTATCCTTCTTCACTAAGAATTCAACAATTTCCTCCTCAAAGTCCTTTTCATTGGATGTCAGGGTGTCTGTGTCTTGGCCTGGGGAAGAAATACAAATGTCAAATTCAAATAAAAGCAGTAACCCACACACAACACATATAATATATAGCCTCTCCACCAAATTTCTCAATCCCATTTTCATTCAGGTATAGAACAAGCTTGATATAGACTATCTTTCCAATCCTCCAGTTTCACCTTGCACCCGTTCTCTTGCCTTAGCCTCCATTTATATCATATTTTTCATTTACCTTGGGAAAGGTAGGTAACTGTATGCTGCCTTCATGGACCTAGAAAAGGCATATGATAGGGTCGATGAGGGATGTACTCATGATATATGGTGTTGGTGGGCACCTGCTGGAAGGGTTTGAGGCCTTCTTTAGAGGGGCAAATTCATGCATTCATGTAGAGGGTGGTCTAAGTGAGAAGTTCAATATCAGTGTAGGACTGAGACAAGGGCGTGTCATGTTACCGTGGCTTTTCAATATATTTATGGATAGCCTGGGTACAAGGCTGGAGCTGAATGGAGTAAAATGGTTCCTGGTGACAAATTTGTTTGCAGATAATACTGTGTTGCTGGCAGAGTGTGGGAGGGAGTTACAGAGGGTTGGAGGGTGAGTTTCAGGGTTTATGTAAGAAAAGGAAACAAAAAGTGAATCTAGGTAAAAGTAAGATAATGGTCCTTGAGAGGGTAGAGGTTGAAGTGATTGCCTTTGCAACACCTTATAGGGTGAGGATGCCTACAAGGACAGTGTGATATAAATTTGGGAGGTGAGAGGATGGAGGAAGTGAAGGAGTTTTAAATATTTAGGAACAATGTTATGTAAATATGGGAGCATGGAAGGAGAGATCAGAGAGAGAGAGCAGTGCAGGGTAGGCAGGTCATAGGTTCTCTAGGGAGAATCATGAAGGGTAGAAGCATGAGCAGGGAGGTGAAAAGGGAACCGAGAAATAGTCTACGGATATGGAACTGGGCACAACAACAGTTTAGAAAAGGTGAGGTGGAGAAGAGTTATCTGAGAAGAGCATGTAGTCTGACAAAGTGGGATGGGGAAAGTAATGAGAATGTATATGAGAGGTGTGGTCCGAATGAGAAGGCAGTTGGTGTTGAATGTGGGGTGATTGAGAGTGAAGCAAAGTACGCTGAGCTGGATTGGACATTTGCAGAGAATGCAAAACGGAAAGTTCACAAAGAAAGTGTACGGAAGTGAAGTGGATGGACCTGGAATGAGAGGTAGACTACCAGCCACGTGGACGTATAGAGTGGAGGAGTACACGAGGGAGAGAAATGTAAATGGAAAGGGAGGACTTCACCAAGCAGAGGGAGTGCTGGAATAAGGGAAACTGGAGACGCTTCTGCCGTGGCCACCCCCTTCAGAGAAGTTCCCAGAGGGAGTGAGGTGTCAGAGCTATAAATAAGACAGATAGACTTGGTAATCTAAAAAGCAATCCAAATTCTACCAACCACCTAGACCATGGAACCCACCACTGCGCAGTTTGAGGCGCTCCTCCTTGTCTTCCTGGTACTTTTCAATCATACTCTTGCGGTACTCAGTGAAGGTAGCCATTTGTTTCTGCCGTTTCTCTATGATCTCCCGACTGGCCTTGCTGAACCGCATCTTGTCCTGCACCTCAAATTGTGATGAATACTTCTTCATATTCTTCTTGATGTCCTGTGGATGGTTAGGGGTTAGATAACATCAGACAATATAGTTATGTAGTAAACCACAACACATATTCTGCCTTAAGAGTTTGCAAGAATTCACACCTTAGGTAAAATAAAAAGAAAAAAGTAGTAATCAGTAAGCTGCAAGTGTGATACAATGGGTGGAGTTTTAAACACTGCGCCCTATTCAGTAACACAACTCTCGCATAAAACTAATGGTAATTGTAGAGTATGTGGTTGCCACAGGCCAGTGTGTGCCAGTGACTAATATCAACAACACGCACCTTGATGTCCTGTTGAGTAAGGAGTGGCGGGGGTCGTGGCCGCCATAACAACTGGCAGAACTTATCCACTGTCTGCTGCTTTATCATCTTCCCTTGGAACGACCACAACCAGTAAGCATTGTCTACCTGTTGGTTATTACAGTATGGTACATCATCAAAAGCCCAGGAAGGGAAAACAAAGATAGACACAGTATACCCTGTGAAAAGGGTCACCATATCATTCATCACTACACACAGTACAATTCCTATATTTATACTACTTCAACCAGGTTTTAAATCTTCTTCTCATATTTGTTCTAATTTAGACCAAGATCTATAAACAATTTCACTTATAAGGCTATATCAAACTTTTTCTGGAGTACAAAACATCTTGCAATAATATAGTCAAGTACCAGAGATCACAAAATCATGTATAGTACAGACTATCTAGCTATCTAGGGAGGGAAGAGGTTAGGAAAGCAATAGGAAAGTTGAAGATGGGAAAGGCACCGGGGGTAGATGGGATAACTGCAGAAATGCTGAGGTGTGGGGGGGGAAGGAAGTGGTGGAGTGAATGCTGCTTATATGCACATTGACTTGGAGGCAGGGAGAGGTGCCAGAAGACTGGAGGAGAGCCATAATTGTGCCTTTGTACAAGGGTAAGAGAAGTAAAAAAAAAAAAAAACTTAGAAGTAAATGAAAGTGAGAATGAGCATGCAGTAACTTACCTTGTGGCCCCACCATGACACACAGGAGGCAACATAACGACCAGTGGGGTCCCATTCAATGTCTGTGGCCATGAAGTGCTCTGTGCTCTTCATCACCTAGGAAATGAAATATTATCAAATATACTAGGTTATATTAACATTTACTGGTGATGAGATTTGTCAATTACTAAGAGCAAAGTTTTCTCCTCTGAATGGGAGTACTGGAACAATCTAACAAGGCCAAGTTACAAAATATAAAAGTTCACTAATAATAATTAAGGGCCTTCATAACAGAAGCTGTTGCATTACCTATCCAATAACATGGCATACAATGTTCAAGAAACTGGGTAAGTAAATACCTGGAAGTCCTTGGTGTCAATAAACTCAAGAGCTCCAGACATGCTACGGAGGCCAGCAAGGACCACAAACTGGCCCTGGGGGGACCAAAAGAGATTATTGCATGGTCTCTTCTCTAGTTTCTTCAGTTCTGTTGGGGCCAGCCCCTTGTTAACCTGGAAGAACGTTACGCACACCGACGGTAGCTCTCCACTGATGATTCCAAACTTGTTGCTTACTGGTTCCCATGCAAAAGCCTGTCAGAAGTTAGAAGTTATCATCAGGTTACAGTCAGTCATGTATCTATACATATAAGTAACAGATTATACCAGCTATAAACCTATCATTTGCCGTTATGAACTGTCAATTAATTTTCTCACTACCAGCACCAGTACTCACACTTAAATTTATAAACCATCTACAGTGAACTCTCATTTTACACTGGTATTTTGGGTGTGTAATGTAGTGTACATGACAGGTAAGTGTTTACAGTACATACAGTCGCAGTCAATAATAATCATCCACATATGGGTATCTCAAACAATTTACTGTCTAATGTTTTCACCTTCACATATAATGTTATTGTTTTAAGTAGTGCGTAGCTGCTTGTAGTAAATTAAATGATGGTAATTAACCTATTTGTTGGAAAGTTTATCATCTAAGGAACAGAGGGAATCTGTCAAACTCTTACGCGAGTTACCCCTATATGGATGATTATATATGACCGCGACTGTACATTCATTACACACACTATTTCACATATATAATCCCAGTGTAAAATGAGAGTTCACTGTACTGACCAACACTAACCTGAATGTTCTCCTTTATCTCCAGACTGTCAACAGGTATACCCTTCTCTCGCATGTGGAAAATCTCAAAGTTGTAGTAGATTCCAGAGTACTTCACTTCATTTTTCTCCCTCCTGGCCTTGGCATAGCGGGCCACCTTGACACACAGGTAGTCCCCACACTTTTGCCAGTGCATCTTGCAGTCTGCCACATTGAACAGGTTCTTGGTGCGCACCTAATGGAGGAGGCAGAAAAACAAGGCAAGGATTTAAACCCTCATATACCAAGGATTGAATGATTGATTGATATTAGGCACTGCAATGAGGTCATAAAGCGCCCGAGGAAAAAGATGATTGAGAGGTGGGACAATAAGCACAAAAGGGAACAGATGAAAAAAAGGGACAGTTTGAGAAGTGAAAACCCCTTTTGGTATATACCAAGAACATTGAAAAATTATGCAACATGTCTTGTTGCTGAAATGATAAACATAAAAAAACAAAAAACTGACTGGCATTCTGAGTGAAATCTAGCATTTCTAGTGGTGACACACTCCTCCTTGCTGGGCACATGGCCATGGGTGTTCTTATACTCATCCCCTCTCTCTCTTTCTCCTCAACCTATCCCTCTGGGCCTGATTCCTTGTATTTCATTGCCTTTCCCTCCATCCGAGTCATCTTTCTGTACCACCAATATGCCAAGAACCCCCAGCCCTTGCCCTCCTTCCCAGAACATGGATGGATGGACATAAACTGGAGCTTAAACTATGAACATGAGGTGAGAAATGTGTGGTTAAGTCAAAGTCAGAGGTGTGGGGTGAATCAAATTATATTCAGGTAACAAAAATGAGAGCAAGTGTAAATAGTAATGAAAAATAAAATTAAAGTCATGGTGAGAAGTAGGACGTACCTTGTATACCAAAAGCCACGAAACTGCTAGAAGAAAAAATTAGTCTGTGAAATCAGGGCGACTGATAGATTGATATTAGGCGCCGCAACAGCAAGGTCATATAGGGCCTGAGGAAGGTGACATCATGGCGAGTTCCATACAAAATGTAAAGACGGGTGAAACTGCTTTACAAAACATAATCAACATACCTCTTCTCTGCTGGGTACAGAGATAAGAGAGACTTTGGCAGGAACATCCTTTTCCTCGGCAATCCAGTAAGCCAGAATATTGTCAGTGGGAGACCAGCTGAAGTCCTTGATACCCATCACCTTTATACTCTTCTTGTCCAGCAAACCAAATGACTGTAACAAAACAATATCATATTACACATGGTTTCTAACACAATTTTATAATCACCAATACTAAATTTAATAGTTAATAGGTACAGTATATCAATTTTCATACAGTATATATATGTAGTGAATTGTGGATGGACACCTAGTGGAGCAGAAATGAAGTCACCGAAGAGATTAAACTATGACCAACCTTGAATCATGGTGTCTAGTAACAAAGAGTTTTTAAAGGGATACTACAATGTACCGTAGGTAATTCTGGAGTAATGAACCCTACAAACAATTCCAAGCATCAGGCCACAATTCTTTGTTAATCTGGTCCTGTTCCCTAGCATACTTTGGAGGAGTGACAGAATTCTATAATGTACCAAAAGTGTACTATCCCCTTAAGGGGGTGCGGGAATAGGAGGACAGGCTTGGGGGGGTTTTGGGGGGTGCGGGAGTAGGGGGACAGGCTTGGGGGGATTAGGGGGGTGCAGGAATAGGGGACAGGCTTTCTACCCACCCCAAGCCTGTCCCTCTACTCCCGCACCCCCTTAAGTTCCTCGTGAAAGATAAAGCTATGTGTGTTTTGGTTTGCCACTCACAGGAGTCTCATAGACACTAAGCATGTCCTCCCCAATCCTGGCAAAGTATTTGTCATCATTGGACCACTTGAAGACTGGCCACAGTGGCGGCCGTTCAGCATTGAAGGAACGCTTCTTTTGTCCAGATCTAGTGTCCCAAATAATGATAGACTGGGGCTCCTCAGACCGTTGGTCAACATGTGGTGAAAACGTAACAATGTATCTGAAAAAAATAAAATAAAAAAATAAATAAATAAATAAAATAAATATATATACACTCAATTCCCAGCCATCGCATGAATTAGTCCATAAACACACGTGTGATAGCAAAAAACGCGATAGCCATTGTGAAGAAGTAATGGGAAAAAATAAAATTGTCACCTGGCCCTCCAGAGTGGGACCCCGATCTAGCGTATTTGCACGTTTTTTCCCCCTATTATAGTTGTAATTTATAGATATTGTTCACAAAAAAAAAAGAAGGTACCACTGTATGTAGGTTTCAGTTCCCACCTACTGACCTGAATACAATTAAACACTTTTTTCTTTCACTCTTGGCTCTGTAAGCTAATCTAGGCTCACTAATGGCTAAGTTTTACTTTTATATGGTTTTAAGATATGTTTTGCTTGTAGGCTAAAAAGCAAACTAGAGTTGACAAATAATTATTTTGTTTGCCCTGTTAGGTCTTGGGTTAAGTCGAGTGCTCTATGATTCCGTAGGTCTACTAAACTAGAACATGTAGGCTAGTTAATTTAATTCTATTCAAGAAAAATTCTTCAAGGTTAATTTCTAAACAACTACAGCCTTTTTTAGCAAACCTTTTCTCGGTTTAAAAAAAAAAAACATTTAATAAAGTTAATAAACTTTTGGAATGCAATTATATAGTATCATGCATCATAAAATGAGTCACAAAGCATTATTAAACACGTCTTGTACATGACATCTTCACAGGTATTTAAATCCCCATTCAGTCAGATGGGGATTTAAATTATATACAATTAGATTATGCTCAATATGCAGCATACTAAAGCAAGTCCCATAAAATAATACTCAACATAAAAAAGTCAGTAGTATTGTAGCTATAACATATTGGACAGAGAATGATATCTCTACTAGATTTAGAATTAGATTAGTGCAAATTGGGTCAGAGGTGAGCGCTTTTAAGAACCTGGGAAAAATTTGAACCATTCTCTCATATAACAATTGATTATATTTCAATTCTCTTTACATACAATTAAATAACTATCATTACAGAACACAATCACCCTAGAATAAATATTGTGACATATATACATGAATACCAACCACTATAGGTCTTACTTTTCACAAGGAGAGAAGTCTATGAACTGGACACCAGGGTGACTGAACTTCTGGACCTGCCGGAACTCCTCCCCGCCCCAAAGAGCAATACCTTTACCATGGAAAGTGGCCAAGTAGGTGCCCCTTGGAGACCATCGTACATACGTTTCTGTCCACCTCTGAGTTGGAAAGTTAATATAGGATGAAGTAATACTGGTAAACAATGCAGAACTATTAAGCTTGCTTCATTCATTGTTGTTGTATGTTGTACTTATATTTGTTGTAATTAATGGCTTATTAGGAATAACTTTATTGTTAATATCATTATCATCATTTCTACTCTTTTCAATCATTACCATTATTGTGCCTGTATTTTCCCTCTCTGTCTCTCAGATATGGCATAAAATGTGAAAGCTGACAGATATTTAAGTGTAGAGACAAGATCAATTGGTTTGCCAAAGCAAAATGCAGTAGAACAGCAGCAAAAAAACAGATGGGAATGGTCTATGTTCTGACATTAAAGAATTATACCTGCTGATAAAATAACTACAGTTAGACCTCGCATCTAACAAGAGTTTTAAGGTACAGTACCAGTTACTTGTTAGGTGCAAATCTTACTGTACACAGATGCAATACACTATTTTACACAAGTATAAGACTGACCTCTCTCTTAGCCACTTCTACAGCCTCAGGGACAGAATTAAGGTAGATGGCTGTTGTGGTACCACCATCAAAGATGATAGAGAACTGATCAAAACAGTTTTCATCCAGCAAGTAGTAGCTCATGTTACCCAGGTCCTGGAAAAGATCAGTATCATGATCAGTGAGGGTGGCAAATCATCATCAAGATCCCACTTCCTTATCTCAAGTACTGGGAGGCTCCATTCCCCTCCTCCAACCACACACACACACACACACCAAAAAAAAAAAAAAAAAAAAAAAAAAAAAAAAAAAAAAAAAAAAAACATACCTAGTGAAATGGGCATGGGCTACTCACACTGCAGTCGTAAGGTTATTCCATTTTCTCATTGGTATCAATATTATCATGTGTACAGAACTACAGTAGTGCTATCAATCATTAAAGGTGCAGTACAGTAAGTAGGTTTACCTTATATGGCTCAGGTGTTGGAGCCACAAATTGTTCTGGAATATGTTCATACTTGTCAAAGTCAGTGAACAGATTACAGAGGAAGGTGTGCTGCTTGTCCAACTTGTAATTGTTTTTTTGTCTGACTGCCTCCTCTGCTGCAGCTCGATCTTTGAATTCCAGGAAGATGTACCTGCACAAACACAGGGCTTGTTATTCTACACCATGACATTAAGAATATTTACAGTGCACATACAACAACATACAGATGCACAGTAAGGGGAGCGTGGGGAGAATATACTTTAGGTACAGTCGCGGTCAATAATAATCGTCCACATATGGATATCTCAAACAATTTACTGTCTAATGTTTTCACGTTCACATAAGATGTTATTGTTTTAAGTAGTGCGTAGCTGCTTGTATTAAATTAAAAGATGGTAGTTAACCTATTTATTGGAAAGTTTATCATCTAAGGAACAGAGGGAAGCTGTCAAACTCTTACGTGAGTTACCCCTATATGGAGGATTATATTTGACTGCGACTGTACATTACAGTGCCTGATTCCTCATAAATATGTCTAGAAACAGGAAAAGATTAACAAAAATAATGATGGCCTATTGCTGGGAATAGTTTGGATGAATCATTATATCTCTAAAAATGCCAAAACTATACACTCACCATAAGAACAAGTTATTGAGGATAGTACACTCGTGATACGTAATTTCTGACCAGAGACGAACGGCAGGCAACACACACACACCCTGCATTCGAACTCAGCCTCTATAGGTGTACTGGGTGGGGAAATGATCTATAGCAGGCGATTCGAAGCTTTCTGCTCCTCACACTCTGGTCAGAAATTATGTATCACGAGTGTACTACAAATAAACTACAAATAACATCCCTCATGTTAATATAGTAATAGTGTGAATAAAGGTGGCATAATAAAGCTACTTGTATCACTAAGCTACTCTTACTGTACTAACCCTTTGGTCTCTCCATCCTTATTTATGGGGTAGTATTCATTGAGGATGGCGCCAAACTCCTTGAAGATCTTGCGCACAACATTGGTGAGTTTGTCCAGCCTCTCAGGTCCCACTGAGGGCACTCCATCAACAATGATCACAGACTCAACCCCATCAGTCTCTTTGGGCTTCTGACGCAGCAGGTCTCCCAGTAGTTCTGCCAATTACAAAAATATATTTATATTAATACAAAGAAAATCACCTGCTATTAGCTATGAAGGCTTGATATAATAGGAAACGTTGACAACTGCAACTTAAGTTTTGTTTTTTGTTTTTCTTTTTTTTTTAATTCCCTTGAAATGCCTTAATGTGTGTGTTTTTTTTTTTAATCCAATGACTTTTGGAAATGATGCATTTTGCTACTTTTACTTTCCCCCTCATATCTCACGTGTAACTCAGAAATTAATATTAATTTCGGTTATAGTATTCATAGCTCAGAAAGAATTACCATTTAGTAGCAGTGTTGCCAGATCCTGCTAGGTCCCAGTATTTTGCCCCAATCATTTACTGTACTTTACCACGGTTATTTCCCAGTAGTCTGCTGTGGTCTAGGTTAGGTTAGGTCAGGCTAATTTCAAAATGACCTATCTTGGAAATGGGGCATTTGTGGAGGAAATGCAATAGAAGAAAATAGTCTTAGAATTGACTAAATAAGTGGGTAATGTAGGTAGAAAAACCGTACGTAATAACGGTAATTCTTTCAATATTTACCCCCTAACCGCCCCCCCCCCCAAGCCTGTCCCCTACTCCCGCACCCCCATAACCCTACAACCCCCATAAAACACATGAAATCGGGTTAATCCTAAATACAATGGCCAGGGTTCGATGCTAATAATAATAATTGTTGAATATTTTGGGGTACACTCGCAATCCAAAATTTTATATCCAGGTCTTGTTGAAGTTTCGAATCATTTGACATACTAGTGAACCAATTACAACGCTTATCCTGTTTCATACTTACTTGAGCTCGCTTAATACTCGATCAGACTATTCGAAACAAGCCTGGATAAATATATTGGATTGCGAGTGTAAATTTTGGAATACCATGCTTGCTCCATATGTCCCCCCGACCACCATTCCCTTATTTAAACCTCTATTATCGGTGTTTATATTGACTCACCTTCGTCAGTAACATCGTCCACATAGTCCTCAGGGTCACTGAAGTCTGGCTCCTCCTCTTCAGCGCCTCCGTCATCGTCATTGTCTTGCATTTTGAGTTTCTTTTTAGCCATATTGATAATGTTGGTGTGGCGGGGTGGAGGCAGCACGGCAGAGACCGGGTTCCAATATTTTTTTAGCAAGTGTTGCCAGATCTGCTTCATAAAATTTCCCTAGCGTCACCTCTAGAATTTCCCCTTTTACCTCAATTATTCCCTGTTTATTACTCTTGAACATTGATAGTCTTTTTGGTATTTGATCTAGTACAAATTTCCCTATTTACTCTTGAATAATCTTTATATTATTTCCCTGTGTGGACTTCAAAATTCCCTAAAACAGAAAAATTTCCCTGCACCTGGCAACACTGACGCTTACTCTTGATTTTAATGTACACTCACATGCTCTTGTAAACACATGAAAACACATCATTCTTAGTGCATATTAGAGATATTTCTTAAACAATTAAATCCTTCTTAAAATTGATAGTCTATTAGACTTGAAGCCATGGTTTTATTTTGCGATTTCTCCAGGATTTTTGTTAAAAAATGAGTTATAATTGTTTTTACAACTGTTATTAATATAATTTTGCCACACGTAGTATTCCATATTGTTCTTAAACAGTAAGAATGATTATTATGTTTTGACTTTGATGTAATTGTGTAAGTAGCCTACAAGAAGGTCATTCACCTTGTTTGTTGTCTACCTACTGTAAAGGCCAAATTTGGGTTAAATTACGTATTACGTACACTCGTGATATGCTGAGAAAAAACAACTTTTTATAAACAGAAAGTATTTATTCTGGACGTTTCGGAGGCAACTACCTCCCTCTTCAGTACAGAGTTGAATGTAGGTTACACTACTAAATAGCTTCTCTGTCTTGGAAACTTTATCAGACACTCATTCTGGTGACCCTTCAACTGATGACAATTCTCAGACTTTAGCTAAAGGTGTCCATGTGGTAGAGGTTCTCGCTGCCACACTCTCTCCAAAAAGGAAACTTAAGTTAGCTAAACTGCCACAGAGACGCCTTCATGGTTCCTCTGAGGCACTTGACTCCATAGATGTTCCTCCTTGCAAGGCAACCCTCACTGTGGACTCATCCATATATTCCTCTCAATTTCACCAGAATCGTTCTCGTGGCTCTGATAAATCTCTTTATTCAACAGATGTTCCTCCTCGCAAGCTTCCTTCGGGATCATCAGAGGGGCGTGAAGTGAATGTGGATGCTTCGGATGTTGTGACTTCAAAAGATTCAGTTTCTCATCCGCTTGAGCAGCGGAGTGATTCTACCACCTGTATTATGAATGTTGATGTATCTGCCTGTGTCAGTGATCTTCGGCGACACTTCCAAGGAGAATTGGCATAGACACTATTGGGAAAATTTAAGGCAAGAAACAGACTGCTTTTAGTAGCTGCCGCTACAAACCATAGGATATCCTTTGAAATATTCTCATTGCCTGTCTCAGCTCATTTTACCTGCACACACACACACACATATATATATGAGTTCACATGTTATAAATAAAACTTTGCATCGAAGGACTTCTACTATGGATAGCTTCCTTTTGGTAAATATTGAATGAATTACCGTTATTGCGTACGGGTTTTCTACCTTCATTACTCACTTATTTAGACCATTCTAAGACTATTTTCTTCTATGGCATTTTCTCCGCAAATGCCCCATTTCCAAGATAGGGCATATTCAAATGGGGCATTTTGAAATTAGCCTGACCTTACCTGACCTGACCTAACCTAACCTAGACTGCATCAGACTGCCGGGACCTAACCTGGGCAAACTACTGGGACCTAACCTGGGCAAACTACCGGGAAATAACCGTGGTAAAGTACAGAAAATGACCGGGCCAAAGTACTGGGACCTAGCCGGATCTGGCAACACTGCTACAAAACGGTAATTCTTTCAATAAATACCTTCCTTTTTCCCAAGGGTTGCAATTTACCCAAGTCTCTCACTATATCGAGAAGGAAGAATATTACAGTCCATCACAGACGTCCGTGTTGTGGCTGGTTTTCTTTGGTACTGCTTCATGGTATACTTCTCAGTCTTGTCTTCATTTTATTGTCCTTATTTCACCGCTCATCTCGCTTTAATTTTTCGTTCCTATCTCTATCAAGCTCTCTCACTCTACTGTACATATCGTTCTCCAACACTTCATCTCCAGCACCTCTCTCCTACATTCATGTATTGTACACTACCGCACAAAAGTTCGTAAACTCCGGCAGCCACCTATTGCTTCCCTGGATGCTTCAGATGTTCATGATTGTCTCCGTGCCAACCAGAAAAAGATGATACAAATGAATCTAAAAGTTGAAACTGTTGGCGGAGTTAATAAGGAACTTTTGGGAGTCAGTGTACAATACCAACCCTGAAACCCATGCTTGGTAGAGGAGAGGGCGTTGCTATTACCTCAAACATTATGGACTTTGCCTCTTTGACACCAACCATCTTAGTCTTTTCCATACACTTTATACACTACTTCCAACAAATTTGCTTACAGTACAGTATACATATCACCCATTGAAGACTGTTTTTAAATGACTAATGACTAATAGATGATCTATTTCGAGTATGTGGTGATTTAAGTGCAACATATTCAGTAACTGGCGAGTATGGTAACTGTGTGTGGGAGTAAATGACTGATGACTGGTAGTTGTTGATGTGTTGAGTGAGTGAGTGAGTGAGTGGTGGTTTGACTGCTATAAACCCGGTGACTTGGGTTGTCATGGCGACCTACATGTTGCCTCAGGTAAATAAAGGTGAGACTACAATACCTGCCACACCTACCTGCCACCTCTATCTGTCCTTCCACTTATCTATACTGTCTATACCCATATTGTTATCTCCCATTTCCACCTGATGTCATACTTGCTTGTTTACTTTTTATATCTACCTATAACCTGCACCTGTTGTAATACCTGCCTGCTCTTTACCTACCTGCCACCTCTATCTGTCCTTCCACTTATCTATACTGTCTATACCCATATTGTTATCTCCCATTTCTACCTGATGTCATACTTGACTATTTACATTTTATATCTACCTGCAACCTGCACCTGTTGTAATACCTGCCTGCTCTTTACCTATATATTGCTATCTGCCAGCTCTATCTATCCTTTCACTTACCTACTGTCTATACCATATATTGTTAATTAAATCCCACCTGTGCCTGTTATTTTTACATGCCTGCCACCTCTATATAACTCTATTTCTATCTGACTGACTGCCTCTCCACATTAATTTTCTACCTGACTCACTAATACCTCTCTTTCTACCTGCCTGTTTACTTGCCCCCCTGTATATCTACCTGTCTGCCTGCCTATAATTTACCTGTCCATCTGCTTCTTTTACCTGCCTGCACTTCTACCTGTTCTTTTCTACCATACCATTTGACGATTTTTCTATCTGCCCTTCATTTTCATTTGTCTGTCTATCTATTGTCTGTCTACCTCTCATTTCTACCTGCCCATCTGTCACTGCATACAGCATTAAGGGGGTGCGGGAGTAGGGGACAGGCTTGGGGGAGGGGGGGGGTTGGGGGGTGCGGGAATAGGGGGTAAGGCTTGGGGTGGGTAGAAAGCCTGTCCCATATTCCCGCACCACCCTAACCCCTCCCCCCTACTCCCGCGCCCCCCTAACCCCCCCCCCCCCAAGCCTGTCCCCCTATTCCCGCACCCCCTTAATTAACGCTAATTCTGCACCAACATTAGCACTAAGAATAACACAAACATACAGCATATTCATCACCTTCAACAAATTAACACTATCAACACACACAACGACAACAACAATAACAACAACAAAAGTACCAATAGTATCACCATCTTCACCTTTAACCTCACCACCACCACCACCACCACCACCTATCTCCATCTCCCATATCCGCAGGCCTCTTCAACAATACACAAACTAACAACAACAACAACAACAACAACAATGACACCTTGTTCCTTTCCTTTCCCATCAGCCTCCTTCCTCCACCCCTTGCTCTCCTCTTCCTCCTCCTTGCTCTCCTCTTCCTTCTCCTTCCTCCACCCCTTGCTCTCCTCTTCCTCCTCCTTCCTCCACCCCTTGCTCTCCTCTTCCTCCTCCTTCCTCCACCCCTTGCTCTCCTCTTCCTCCTCCTTCCTCCACCTTCTTTCTCCACTCCATCTTCATAAATCGCACGACGAAGCAGTTGATGTAATATATCTTTATTCCCAGAGGTCTTTGGCCAAGTTTCTCACAAACGAATTTCTCACAAACTGAGAGCCCTTGTCATAACTGGGAAAATGCAGCAATGATTTTAAAACTGTCTTTTAAGGTGCAAGTAGCCAGTAGTATAAAATTAATGGTAAGATTGTTGTCTGCATCGCTCAAATACTCCAAAGAAAAAAATAATTCTGCCAGTTTTCTTTGGTATTTGTGAGAGTCCCTGGTGAATAACCAAGAGGACGACAGTAAGGTGATGCTCTAAATACACCACACGAAAGAGTCACCTTAGCATAGTATCTCTTAAAGCGCTAAATTACAACAGCTTAAACTGGATGAGTGCACAAAATACACGTAAAATTTGTTTGTACTTTAATATCTCTTATCGCCAAAATTGTAAACTCTTCCTACCGGTTAAGTTCATATTCAGTAGTGATCTTTATTCTTATAATCCTTAGGTATAATTTGGTATGTGTCTGGGATTCTCAGCTGAATGTATAACTTATGTAAATTCAACCCGTATTCTCCCATCCCCTAAGGCCTTATTTGCAAGCGCTCCCGACTACTATGAATACACAAGCAAAATTCGTCTTTCTCCTTGTATCTCGTAAGGCTGTGATGTCCACAGTCATCTCAGCCTTTACGAGTTCAATCGGCAGTTCTGTCTCCAGGCCCGTAGCCCCCCGACATGCTAGTTTACGCAGGCGGGAAGTCAGGTTACGCCCCAGATAAAGGGAGGCACGGACAGGAGCATAGACAGAAAAAGGAATAGGTAGACAGATATACATACATAGAAAGGGAAACAATATAGAGAGTGATGATGGTCATATAGGATTAAAGAGGAAAGCTTAGATAGATAGAGCGACATGCAGACAAATGGAAAGAGAAAGATATTGACACAACAGACAGATAGATAGACTGACATATCATGGATGGACTGTACTAATGGATAGACAAAAACAGATGATATGGATAAATTGACCCATATCCAGGCCAGCTAACACCAACAGTATCATAGAAAAAGATTAGGAAGAAGATGTAATCCTATCAGATTAAATTGTATTTGGTGGAATACAACCAGGAATCTATCCTCACATGGAAAAAATGAGGTAGTATATGTGATAGAGTAGGAGTGTTTAGTGCTTGCTTGTTTTGTAGGAGTTTATTCCTTCAAGTGAACAAGGACATACGAGTTTAGGGAAATTGTCTTAACAGTTTCCTACTCCGGAATAGAATCCGGGTCCTCTCGCTTGCTAGACGAGTGTCATGAACACTAAATAGACAGATAGCCAAATCAGAGTGAGAGGGCTTATTTGTTATTCTTGGAAAGTGGAAGTTTCCCTTTAACAAAGACGGGAGATTTAATGTTCAGTGATGTTTTAGGAGTTGCACGTACAGTCTCGAGCTGATGGAAGGGATACACTTGAAACGAACCCCACATCCAGCATTAGGCACCTCACGCCACTACACATCTTACCTTATGTTCAGTGTGGGGTCCGTTTCAAGTGTGTCCTTTTCCATCAGCTCGCGACTGTACATTAATTGGAAGAGTTTTTAACGTTTGAACCTCAGAAGTGCTTCCCCATGGCGAGAAAAGTTGTTTGCTTCTCGTCAGTAAAATCATACAAAATCTAGTCAGCCGTTGTTTTACTGGTTAATTGGGATCAGGGTTAGGAGAATCTGCGACCTCCGTGTTCCTTGTGAGTGGGAAGGGGAAGTGGTCGTCCTTCCCTGCATGTGTGACCGGGATATGCAAAACATGTGATGGAAGGCAACGAGAGGAGAGATCGTAAAGTGTAGCAGAGGGAGGGAACTGGAGGTGGAGAGGGCAGGGAGGAGCAGGGTTGAGAGAGTGGGTAGGGGAGACTGGGAAGATGGCTGCAGAGAAAGGAAAGTATACGGGGGGTTGTTATAGGTGTGGTGGTGGTTGTTGTGTTGAGAACCTCGCTCTGCCTTTACCCATCCCAGGTTTGCACTAACTTTGTTGTGCTTTTTGTGACTCGATACATCCTAACCTGACGTGAACAATCTTGTAAAGAATATAATACTGTAACTTGAAGCTCAGAGAAAATTGGAATATGCGAGTGAGGTAAAAAAAAAAAAGGATAGGTCAATGGGATTATGAGAAGTGTACAATATAGGGAAGTTGAATCCTAGGAAAAGGAGATAAGAAGTAAACGGCGGTGGATAGCTTAGGGGGGAGGAGACAGAGGATGGGAGGATATACTGTAGGACAGACAATGGTTGGGGAGGAACCGTGTGGGGAATTAGGAGAGGGAATGCAAGGGCGGGGAGAGAAGGGAAAGAGAGCATAGTAGAAAGACGAAAAATGGATGTGAGTCAAGGGAGGAAGAGGGGAAAAGGATGAGGATAAAGGATGTTGGTGAGGGCAAGGAGGGGTGCTGGAGAAGAAGGGAGTGCTATATAAAGAGGGGCAAGGATAACGGGTACAGTATGAGGAAAGAGAGTGGGGAATGGAAGGTGAGAGGAGTTGAACTAGGAAAATGCATGAACTGGTAGTGGGTGGAATGAAAGGATGTGTGATTGGGTATATAGGAAGGTAGGGTTTGCGGAAAGTATGGGAGATTTAACAAGAAAAAGTGCAGGGGTGACAAGGATCATGGGATTAGGGGGACAAGTGTGTGAAAGGTATGTACTGTACAGAGGCACGGGTGTAGGCAGGGGGTAAGGACAGGGTGAAAAAGTTGAAGGTGTAAGGTTATGGGGAGTGAGAGAGAAGGAGGCATTACGTAGGCATGTGAAAAGAGGATGAGATTAGAGTGGGGGATTGGAGTAGAGGAAAAGGCAGGATCCTAGTGAAATAAAGCATTAGAGAAGCAAATGGACATTATCTGAAATAGGCAATAAAGAGAGTAACAACTATGAATACAAGAACAACTGCAAAAAAAAAAAGTGAAAAGAAATGATAGATATATGATTACAAAGAGATGCAAAAGTTACCCTGACATAATAGTTCACGATGGAAACCCTAGCTGATAAAATTGAACCCTGCATGGTCTGGTACTAGATTATACATTATTGAATTGAATTAATAAGATGTGAAGGATTTAATGTATATAAAAAAGAAAAAAATAGACATAGTGTATCTTATAAATCAATAAACGTGAACCCGTAGAAAACCTTTGTAGAAGAAAGTATAAGAAAAAATGAAATATAATTTTGAACCGGTAGGGCAAGCAAAGCGGAAATAAAAAGAACACAAACTTTGAAACTGGCTGTGAAATGTTATGTTATATATGACTTTGGATAGTTATAAGAGATCAAAATACTGAGAAAACGTGTGTGAAAAAGCGTAATAATGAAAGGAGGAGAAAAAGCGTTATAGAAAAAGGTTGGCACATACATTGGAACTCTAAATAAGGCAAGAAGAAAATATAATATTCTCCGAGATAAGTGGCTTGAAGAAGAAATGTAAGGAGGGTAATATAACAGAATGATACACTTAGACATCCACCTCATACCGTATTCAGGTGATCCTCCTTTGTTACTCTCCCACTCTATCCCGCCAGTGTGTGAGGCCCTGCTGAAGAGAGGAGCAGGGGTCATTATAGCCCATACAGCTTCTTCTACAGTGCGCCCCACCCAACCCTACCCAACCCGAGCCTCACTCAGACTGCCCCAACTCTCCCCCTGGTCCCCCGCCACCTCCATGTTATATACTCGCCAAGTGTGTTATGCCTAAGGGAAGGATTTTTTTCTCGGACAGTTTGCTTCGTTTACGTTACATTTTTTAGATTTGGTTACACTATGTTTTCTTTTCTTTTTTTAATTTCTAGGTGATTCAGGGTCATTAAAATAAGATCATTCGAACGTACACTTTCTTCAGAAGAGGCAGTTGGCTAACCTCTAGCCGAACACATCTGGGAAATGTTACGCACCAACCTCCTCTGTGTGTGTGTGTGTGTGTTCCTTCTCAGTCCTCACCTCCATTGTGTCTGCTCCCCCTCTCTCTCACCATTACTTCTCTAGATTTCTCCCGGGAAGTGCATCGAACTGGGATGTTTCGCTGGAACGTAGTATGTTGTAGGAATGTAGAATATTTATTGTCTCCTGTAGCTGACAGTAAATGTTGACAACCGATATCGATAAACTTAATAGTTATTGATTCACGAAGCTCGCCACCCAGGGGTAAAGAAGGACTCATTCATCAGCCACTCAGTCAATTGCAACCAACTGATAACTGTTTGTACTGTACATTAGGCTATGTGCCTATGTCGTCAGCTACAGGAATACAAACTATAGTGCGTCTTTTTTTTTTTTCATCCTGCCAAATACGAATCAATTTCCTTTTAAGTAATACGACCTTAGATAAATAATTGACATACATTCTAATATTTAAAAGTTGCAGTATGGTTGCAGGTAAGTGCAGTCACTTATCATAAGAATAAAGATATCAGATGGGCTAGGGATTGTGAGTGTATTGTACACTCGCAATCCAAAATATGTATTCAGGCTTGCTTCGAATAGGCTGATCGAGTATTAAGCGAGCTCAAATAAAAACAGGATAAGCGTTGTAATTGGTTCACTAGTATGTCAAATGATTCGAAACTTCAACAAGACCTGGATACACATATTGGATTGCGAGTGTGTACTGTACAGCCACGATCCACAGTTTCTACTACACCTCGGCTACTCAGAGGTGAGTTGGTAGCTGCGAGAGTTCTGGCTCTTCACTAACCATTGGATGAGACAGTGAATACATTGTTTCTGTCCGAGTTTCAGATTGTCAGCATTAACAGGTCTCAATTGGATTATATGAATGTTCACCAGAGTTTATCATATATATCATATACTGTACAGTGCTCGACAAAAGTCTGTGCCGGGTAGAGTAGGCCGGCACAGACTTTTGGCGAAAATAGAAAGACCTGTATCTTTTTGAGGGAAATAATTCAAAAGTCAATTGATGACGTGGTATTTTCCCTGAGAGGAGGTACTTACTGGAGGGTAGCTATTTGTAATGTCACAGACTCACAGTTGATTTCAGTTATGCCAGTGCTTGGAATTTTTCCCAAGATCTTGGGATTTTAGACTCGACCTTGGCATCTTGATATTTGCAGTACAAAATCAAGTAAATCTTGGAATTTTTTAGTTCACGTAAACATTAACTCAATTTGTTAATTAAATTCACCTCTTCGCACTTATCCTTCACCTATCCTACCCCTACTATCTTCCCCTTCACTTATATTCATATTCGATTAGATTTCGTGGCTACTGAGAGACGAAATTAGACGTTTTTTTTTTTTTTTTTTTTGGTGACCACGGGATGGACAGAAACTGGACGCGTGAAAAGTAGGATGTATAGATGTACTGATGTAGTGCTATGAGTGGATTGAGATTGAGTTCGTTCCGGACAGGTGTTCCATGCCATAGCTGGGAACCGTCAAATGATCTCATAAAGGATGTCAGAGGTGGGCATTGTTATCAAAGGCAGAAAGAGGAGGAATCCCGGGCGAAGACGAATGATACGACAACTCTGTAGGCCTATGTGAGGGAAGATGAAGATGCTTCTGAAGATCAGTCAGACCGCATTGTTTTTCTTCAGTCTTAACTTTATAAGTGAGTGTTATGTTTTCTTAAGCATATTTTTAAATGTATACTATTATAATTTTGAATTACACATTATGTTATGTTGATCTTGGAATTTCTTGGAATTTTTGGCGCGGCAATCTTGGGTATTCTGTAAAATTCCACTGGCAACAATGGTTGATTAACTTATTTTAGTGTTATTTCTCTATACGTAAGGTGTGGTCAGTAAAGAGCGAGGTCTCCTTTTTGGGACTCTTTCTTTGTCATATACTGTGTGTTACTACCTAAGAATGGCTAGGAACATTCCGTTGAAACAGGATACTATTGCAAAGAGAGTTGCTTTAAAGGAAGCAGGCCATCAAACTAAAGAAATATCCAATTTAACTGGTGTTTGCCATCGGTCTGTGCGGAAATGGGTTTCTGGTTTTCGTCAGGGTGGCAGTAGTGACATTCCTACCCACAAAACTAGGTCTGGAAGGCCTACCAAAGTGTCGGTTCGTGCCGATAGGTCGGGAAGGCCTACAAAGTATTAAAAGGTGAGCCATATGTATTATACGTACAAGTTACTCCTTTTCCACACGTAAAAACATCTTTAATATCGCATTCGGTTGATTTTGTTTACACCCGGCACAGACTTTTGTCGAGCATGTACAGTATATTAAAAAGAGATTAACAACATCGCCAAGTCAGTGGTTGGTTTTGTGGTACAGCTCATCTCCTGCACCCTACAAATATTTTTTTCCTTTGAATATATATATATATAATTATATAAATCTATTCCAACGATTGGTGCATCTGTGGTTCGTAGCGGGTTTTTGTTTCTGCGTCCGTGATTGGTTGATTTGATGATAATGCTCGTTCAAGGGCTCCTAAAGCAACGTGTGATTGGCTGTCCAAACTTCTTATATCTCAGATGTTTTGATCTATTATGCCTTAAATAAAGTATCGGACACGTTATTATGTTTTTAATATAACAAATATTATTATATAATTGCCAAATGACAAGCGAAAACTGTTTATAGTAGGGAGAATACGGCTGGTTGGTCATTAGGCTACGGAGGTGCTGTATCGTTCGAATCCATTCATTTTAGGTCAAGATACACCGTAAATATAAATGAAAGCAAAATTAAAGCATGTTATTTTTTGTAATTTTGATTATTTTTTAACAAGATTCAATACAATTTGAAAATCTAAAGCCTGCAGTAGCACAAGAAGGAAACATCAGCATAATTAACTACAATTAAAAGATATTTAGTTACCTATATGTAGGTAAAACTAAATAGGTACCGGTAGTTATTTATGTGAGAAAGTTTATTATGTACTGTATATTTGTATCCTACACTCGCATTAGGATCAGTTTGAAATGACAAGTATTTTTTTCTTTATTTTTTCAGTAGTGACAGTTCTACAACCAACATCATCTCTGATAGACACAGGAAAAAGATATGTCTCTTTCTTCCTGTCCTTTCAAAACTTTTTATTTATTTTCATTTCATCCGACCTAACTTGTTCAGCTACTGACTTGCAACACCACCACCACGAGTAGCCTAATGAGTGTAATGTGTGGCTCCAGCTGGGGAGTATCAAACATATAACCCCCCCCCCCTTTCCATTACATTCTACAATCACTCCCTCACCTTTCCTATTAACTGCTTCAATCACTCCCTCACCTTTCCCATTAACAAGATCAATCCCTCTCTCACCTTTCCCATTACTTTCTGAATCACTCCCTCACCCTTCCCATTAACAACATCAATCACTCCCTCACCTTTCCTATTAACTGCTTCAATCACTCCCTCACCCTTTCCATTAACAACATCAATCACTCCCTCACCTTTCCCATTAACATCAATCACTCCCTCACCTTTCCAATTAACAACATCAATCACTCCCTCACCTTTCCCATTAACAACATCAATCACTCCCTCACCTTTCCCATTACATTCTACAATCACTCCCTCACCTTTCCCATTAACAACATCAATCACTCCCTCACCTTTCCTATTAACAACATCAATCACTCCCTCACCTATCTCATTAACAACATCAATCACTCCCTCACCCTTCCCATTAACAACATCAATCACTACCTCACTCTTCCCATTAACAACATCAATCACTCCCTCACCACTTCCCTGTACTTTCTGAATCACTCCCCTGAACACATCCTCCTTCCCGTATACCCTACCTGATACATACAACACTTCAGCTTCGTCAAGTAGGAATCTATCCGGTGGTACTGCTACATTTTTACCTCGTTTGTACCGTCGTTTCCTCCTTCCCTCTCTCCCTCCCTCCTCTCCCCCTTCTCTCTCGTCGGCTGGCCCGCCCTCTCTCCCCCATCTCCCCCCTCTCCCCCTTCTCTCTCGTCTGCCCGCCCGCCCTCTCTCCCAAGCTTCCCCCCACTCTCCCTGCAGGCTGTATACCTCCCATTCTGTCTCCCTCTCCTCCCTCCTCCCACCCATTCTGTCTCCCTCTCTTCCCTCCTCCCTTTCTCCCACCCATTCTGTCTCCCTCTCTTCCCTCCTCCCTTCCTCCCACCCATTCAGTCTCCCTCTCTTCCCTCCTCCCTTCCTGCCACCCATTCTGTCTCCCTCTCTTCCCTCCTCCCTCCCTTCCTCTCTTTGCTTGCCTCAGTTCCCTCTCTGCCACCACTCCCCAGGCGAGGTCCACTGGGTCTGGTTGGGAGAGTTAGCTCCAAAAATTGAGAAGCTTCCCTGACGTTTATGTTAGGTTAGTGTGACAGGCGACGTGAGAGAGAGAGAGAGAGAGAGAGAGAGAAGGTATGTATGTATGTATGCATGTTTACCGTGTATGTACAGTACCAGAGAGAGAGAGAGAGAGAGAGAGAGAGAGAGAGAGAGAGAGAGAGAGAGAGAGAAGGTATGTATGTATGCATGTTTACCGTATACGTACCAGAGAGAGAGAGAGAGAGAGAGAGAGGGTAGGTGCATGAGTATGTGGGAGATTGGAAGCTAGCGTATGTGTGAATGAGTTTATAATATGAATGAGTAAGGTAATCAGTATGTAGTCTTATGTGGCAGCAGAGGATAATCTTATGGTGTGTGTGTGTGTGTGTTTACTGACCTTGATTTAGCGGCTCAAAACACAAGATCACAAGGAACGCCACCGCCATTCTTCAGCTTATCCAACCTTGCCTATTTGTGTGTATGTGTGTGTGTGTTTGTGTGTGTATGTATGTATGTGTGTGTGTGTATGTATGTATGTGTGTATTACTCGTCCAAACATCTCTTTTCTTATTGCATATCTTTATCTGTTATCACTATATTTTACCATCGTTTTCATTATGTTCTATATGCCTCTACCCAGGAAGTTAATTGATTGTTTCAGTTTGTTTGTTTGTTTGTCCGTTTCTTTGTGTGTGTGTCTGTTTTATTTGTGTGTCAGTCTGCCCGTTAATTAGCAGGATTATGCCAAAAGTTATGTTTGAATGTCATGTAGTTTTCATCAAAGGTCACTGGTAGCAAGAGCAATAATATTAGATTTTAGGAAAGATCCGAATGTGACTCTGGATCCAGGATTATTATTTTATGTATATGATTTTGTATATATTTTACTTTACTGTGTTAAATTAAGGGGGTGCGGGAATAGGGGACAGGCTTGGGGGGGGGGGGACTGGGGGGGGTGCAGGAATAGGGGGACAGGCTTGGGGTGGATATAAAACCTGTCCCCTATTCCCGTACCACCCAAGCCTCTGCCCCTACACCCGCACCCCCCAAGCCAGTCCCCCTACTCCCGCACCCCCCAAGCCTGTCCCCCTACTCCCGCATCCCCCAAGCCTGTCCCCCTATTCCCGCACCCCCTTAAGAATGAAGGGTGTGAAATGTAAGTGGCTGTTCCCTTAGGGCTCAGACTATTACATTTCTTTTTCTTTCTTTTTTTACGGATCATCCATTCACTGGTTGGTCAGCCTTGGCAAAAGTTTGTGGTGGTGTGACACAGAGGACACCAATTTATTTACCTTTCCTTGTATGTCTTTCTTTCCATGTATGCCTTTCTTTCCTTGTGTGCATGCCTGTTTATATATCCGTGTGTCAGCTTTCCTGCGTTTATTATTACCTTGTTAAAAATTTAAACAAAAAACTCTTTATTCTAATTCCTGTTTACATATTATTCTTCCTCTCCGTTTGTTTACCTGTCATTAGTTTTTTTTTTTACACTTACCCATTTCTGTCTAGCAGTTTGTGTTTATTTCTGTTTACATGTGTGTGTGTTTTCTTATTATTTTCACTGGTTTGTTGTGCATTTGTATTCTTGTTGTTTGTGTGTATTTGGCTTATTTTTATTGCGTATATTTTTATTTTGTTTGTAAGTATTTTCTGATTTTTATTGCGTATATTTTTATTTTGTTTGTAAGTATTTTCTACTCTTACTCTATCTCTCTGTCCGTCTGTCTGTCTACCTGTTTGCCTTTCTGTCTGTTTTTGTGACTGTCTGAGGTCAGATGAAAGAGGGAGGTCACAAAACACCTCCTAAATCACCTTCTCACTGACTTTTAACTCGAAGGATTGCAACTCTCTCCTTGAAATCCGTCATCCCAAGAAGGAGAGAGAGAGAGAGAGAGAGAGAGAGAGAGAGAGAGAGAGAGAGAGAGAGAGAGAGAGGGGAGACTATATCCTTGCTCTTTAGAATATTAATGTTATGTGACATCATCTTAGGCCTGTCAAGATCCCTTTGCACCGTTTTTCTTCTTCTTCACCTTCTCATTTCCGACCTTTTTAATGCATCACTGGAGGGGTCGAATCCTTGTAATGTCATTGTTGTTCTTCCTTTAAACTATCTGGCGGCCCTTTAATTACTGTGACACAGGAAACCCATTGTCTATGTCGCCCTGGAGGAGTATAAGGATGAAAGTAGAGTAATGAAAAGGTGTACCAAGACTTACGATAAGTGAAGTCGTTTCCTTTGTGAAGCGTGGAGTGTTTCTGATTCCTCCAAGTTATACCACCAGGACACAGACTAGTTAGTATACACCTCACTATACGGTTTAGTAAAGTGAGCAAGTTACCCTAGAAATGTATCTAACTAACCCTTGGCCTATAGTTGTGACTCAAGGGTGTTTCCATTTGTTGCATAGATTGAAAGATTCTATAGCAATGTATTTTGGTTACAACAGACAGACGGTACCCTTAATATAATGGTGGAGAGTTCTTTTAATGGCGCATTAATTAAGATATATATATGCCCAGCGATGCGGGCCACCGTTTATGTGAACTAAATTCTAACATTCCAGCCTGTGTTCGGTTACAAAATATTTCTGTCACAAACTTTCCACAGATAACACGAACCAACACAAGACTGGAAGTATGGTAGAGACTGAGATATAGTAGTAACAGTCCTAACCAAGAGTCGTGTCACCTCACTATATAGTCTGATGAGGGTAAATATTAGCTTTGGAAGAGACGTAGTGCATGGCCTCTTCCTCTAAATATCCATCAACTCCAAGGTTGGGAAACTCGTGGTGAAGTCAGTGTTGTCTGTTGGTGCCACTATGAGTCTCTAAAGGTCCACCACCATAAGATTGAGAAGAGAACTTTTGACTGTGACTATACATGGAGTAGTAAGACTGGGGTGAGCTCTTTCCTGGCTGTCATATCCTCCTTGTAGATCCCTCCCTTATCTCTCTCTCCAGCCTCACTCTCACTCACTCCCTCCTTTCTTTATTCCCCCCTTCCGTTTCTCTTAGCCTTCCTCCCTTTCCCCTGTCTGTCTTCTTCCTTCCTTACCCACCTACCTACTACCTACCTACCTCAGTCTCCTTACCTGTCACCTTACCCATCCTCCTCTCTCCCTCTTCCCATTCTTTCTCCCCCTTTCCCTTCCCTGTATCCCTTCCTCCCTCCCTCCTACCCATCCCTCTATGCCTTCCTACCTCCCTCCTACCCTTCCCTCTACCCCTCGTTCTTGCTTCCTTCCTTCCCTCCTACCCATCCCCTGTCTCTTTATCTCCCTTCTTCACTAAATCTCCTCCCCTTCCTTTCTTTCTCCTGTTTCTCTTTCTTTCTCGTGTGTTTATCTACTCTCGGCCTCTCTCCCTCATTTCTTTTTTAATTCCTCCCCACTCTCAGTTGTTATATTTTCTTCCTTCCCTCTCATTCAGTGATTTTTTTTTTATCTTTCTCTTCCTCAGTAATTTTCTTCTCTTTCATTTCCTTTCCTTGGTGTGAATTTCCTCTCTTTCATTTCCTTTCCTTGGTGTGAATTTTCTCTCTTTCATTTCCTTTCCTTGGTTAGAATTTTCTCTCTTTCATTTCCTTTCCTTGGTGTGAATTTTCTCTCTTTCGTTTCCTTTCCTTGGTGTGAATTTTCTCTTTATTTCTGCTCTCCCTCTCCTCGTATGTTGTTGCTCTCCCCACCCTCATTCACCTTGTTTTGTTTTGTTTTTCCTTTACTCTACCTTCCTTCCCAAGCAGTTCCGTTTCCTTCCCTCCCCTCCCTCCTTCCCCTCATGTTTTTTTCCTCACTTCCCTCCCTCCTTCCCTCATGTTTTTCACTCCTTTCTTTCGTTTCCTCCCTTTCCCACCACCCTTTCCTCATGTTTTTTACCTCCCTTCCATCCCCTTTTCCCTCACTTCCCTCCCTCCTTCCCTCATGTTTTTCACTCCTTTCTTTCCTTCCCTCACCAGTTTCATTTCCTTCCTTTCCCTCCCCCCTTCCCTCTCTTCTTGCCTCATATTATCTCTTCCATCATGTTTCTCTCTCTCTCTCTCTCTCTCTCTCTCTCTCTCTCTCTCTCTCTCTCTCTCTCTCTCTCTCTCTCTCTCTCTCTCTCTCTCTCTCTCTCTCTCTCTCTCTCTGACCAGTCTATATTTCATTTCTTTCCCATCCTTGTGTCCCTAATGCCCTCCTAGATGTCTCTCCTTCCCCTTCTCTCTCTCTCTCTCTCTCTCTCTCTCTCTCTCTCTCTCTCTCTCTCTCTCCTCTCTCTCATATGAAGTGCTTTATTTACCTCCTCTACAATTCATTTCTCCTCATTTTTACCTCTACCTTCCTCTTTCATTCAATCATTTCCACCCACCAAGTTCTTCTCTCCCTCTCTGAATATTTCCTCTTGTTCTTTCCTCCCTTTCCCCTCCTTCCTTATCCATCTCTGTACTCCTCCTTCCAACCTGCCCCTTCTCCCCAAATTATTATCCTTTTCCATTGATCACCCTTCCTATTTTTTTTTTTTTTTTTTTTTTCTTTTCTTTACCCCATCTCCCTTACTTTCTTTCACTTTCCCATCCACCCTCTCACCTCTCCTTATCTTCCTTCCTTTCATTTTCTTCCTTTTCTTCCTCTTACCTTACCTCTCTCCTGCCGTCCGTCTTTTGTCTCTCTCTTCCCCTTCCTTTAATAAACCTACCTTCTTCTCTCCCTCCCTTATCTCACCATTTCTTGCTCTCTCCTCTTCCCTCCCTTTAACCTACCTACCTTCTTCTCTCTCTCCCTCCCTTATCTCACCTCCTTTCTCTCGCACCTCCTTGTTCCTTCCTTAGTTTTCTCTACCTTAAACTTTTACTCTTTTTCTCGTTTCTTGTTTCGTGTCTATTTCTCTCTCCTCTCCTCTGGTCTCCTTTCACCCTCTTCTCCTTGATACCTTTCCGGCCTTCTCCCTCACTCCTATGTTTTTCTGTTCTCTGTTTCTTCTTCATCTTTCTTTCTCTTTTTTTTCTACCCTTATTTTATTTGTTCTTGTAGTAATAATAATGATAGAAAAGCTGTTAATAATAAAAATGAAAAATAAAAATAATAATAATGATAATAATAATGATAATAATGATAATAATAATAATGATAATAATAGTAATAATAATAATATAATGATAATTAATAGTAAAATAATAATAATAATAATAATAATATAATTATCAATATGGTGTATTAGACCTACCATTTTTTTTATGACCAACAATAATTATCCATAACTTTTTTTTTTACCTTGCATTTCCAATTTCTCCTTCCACGATTCTCAATACTTTCCTGTTTAATTAAGTTTCTTATATTTCCTCATATATTTCTTTCCTTTCAGCCCTACTATATTTTCCAGTTCCATTTCTCCTTGTTCTCATCCAACTTCTTTCATTGCCATTCTATGTTTTTTATTGTTATTATATTTTCCCAGACACCCGTTCTCCTCTCCCATCTCTCTTCTCCACTTTCCCTCTCTAATCCTCTCCCCTTCCTTTCTTTCCTCTCGGATTTTCTCGTCTCCCCTTCACTTGTATCATTCATGTCTCCATCCTCTTATTTTTATTTTCTATCTCTTCTCTCTTCCCATCCGTTTCACTCTATATCTCTCGCTTCCCTTTTCCTTCCTCCCTTCAGAATTTCACTAGGGCTTCACCATTTCATTCTTTATCTATATGTTTGTCTCATTCAGATATATATTCATGAATAGTTTTAATCTCATGCATTCCTTAATATATATATATAGATTTATGACTTTTTTATTTTAGCTTTACCCTCCTAAACGTCGAAGCATTAAAAGCAGTGTTCGGCCCAAAGTCGTAAAATTGGCGCAAATTGAAATATAAGCGTGGCCAGATAGACTCGTTTCCCTCTGGTGGTCAACACGGGCCAGCAGGGACTCTCTATTTCTCGTCTGGCAGTCATGTCACCAGCCATAACCATCCCCAGTGACACCAGCCAGGGAAGGGGAATAAATAATGCACTCCAAAAAAGGCAGAACACATGATATTCGCGCGTAAAAAGGTTGAGAATACGAGGTAATGGTCAGGTCTGGGCAAGAGAGGAAGGGGATGGTGCTACATATAGGGAGGAGGGCAGGGTAGGGTAGGGCAGGGCAGGGCAGGGCAGGGCAGGGCAGGACTCACTGGATGGTTGGCTGGTTGGCTGGATAGTGCAGTGCGCGGGAAAAAAATTGCAGGACGAGCTAAACATTTTTTACTCTTATTTACCCAAACCTTTCTGGGAATTACTTGTGTACTGCATGATAATTTAGCCTTAATGAGGAGAATACTGTACGCAATGTGTAATTAGGTTAGCCTAACGTGGCTGTGAGTGTGGAGGTGCGAATGTTTTCACTGCACAACCACCAGCATAATTAAAGGTACCGGTGTTTGCCAAATGTTAAAGCCTCTTGCGAAAATATGACCTTACAGTATTGAGCTGGAGTTACTCTATGTACACACCACAATTTTTTACAATTAAGGGAGGATATTTTGTGTTGGTAAATCTGGAGCAACTGAATCCTCCAAACTATTCCAAGCAACAGAACACCATTACTTTTGCTCTTCTGGTCCTGTTTCCTGGCATATTTTGGAGGAATCAAGCACTCCAATGTACCAAAAGAGAACTACCACCTTAACCTTTCATTATTCATCAACGGCCGGTAAATATAGAATGTGCATCTATATATTTGCTGTTTTCCATTGTTTCTATTTCCACTTCTGCTGACGTGGAAGCGAGTGAGTGAGTAACTATCTATTGCTAAGAATAATCATGACAAAGTATTCGTTTCAACATGGATGTCGTCACCGTTTTCATCACTGACCATGAGACTGTCAAGTGTATATATATATTTACTCAGATATGGAAATGTGTAGTACAATAAATATCTAACAATTCACTGCTACACATGACAACACTCAACAGCCTGCATGTGGAAAAAAGTTAGATGGTTAATAGAACCTTATAGTTGTATAGTTTTATATACTTTTAGATTATTATTATTACGCATGTGGAAAAAAGTTAGATGGTTAATAGAACCTTATAGTTGAATAGTATTATATACTTTCATATTATTATTATGATATATGCTGAAAATAAGTTAAATGGTTAATAGAACCTTTTAGTTGAATAGTTTTATATACTTTCATATTATTATTATTATGTTATATACTGAAAATAAGTTACCCCTTCTAAGGTAGTGAAATTTGAGAGGGGGAAGAATTTCTCTGGAGGCGACGGGTTGTACTACATACATTATATAATTATTTCTGTGTGCGTACATTTACTACTATCCGCAAAGAGTATTTCGATTCAAGCTTGAAATAAAATAATAAAATGTTAGTTTGAAAATGGCAAAAATTAATAAGCGAGTCAAAAGTATAAACATTCATTTCAAAGGATAAATTAATTGTCAACTGTCGGCCATGATGCAAGTGATATCCTCATAAAAAAAAAAAAAAAAAAAAAAAAAAAAAAAAAAATAGTAATAAAAAGAAAAAAGAAAAAAAAATACACGCACCAAATCATTATAATTATTCTATATACAAATTTCCTTTTTTTTTTTTTTTTTTTTTTTTTTTTTTTTTCCTTCCCTCCCTTCCGCTGTGCGTTCGTAAATGGCTTTAATTAATCACAATAGCAGATGGTAACGAAGCGAAGGGCACTGTGTCATCAATTATTACGTTATGTGGAGTTATTTGAGCTACATATGTTGTTATAGTTGTTGTTGTTATTGTGTTGAGCGAAAATTAAACACAACATCAGTGCAAATCGTAATGACAGGACTGCAACAATTTACTGCATACACACCAATGCTTGCCGGATGCACTCTGAATTTCTTAATGGGCAAAAATGTTGGTGATATTTTGGTATGGAATGTGGTATTTGTAATTATTTTGTGGTGGTACAGGCATCTATGGGTACGAGGCTGCAATGTTGTATTTACAGTGATTCTGCTGCATTTTGGTGATGTCATGCCAATCAAATCATCACTAATGGTTTATATTATTTGTAAACGGGTTCTTCAGGTCATTT
>JAWQEG010000751.1:2500-44609 GCA_033782935.1 Petrolisthes cinctipes | reverse complement strand
CAAAATAACATTAAGTGGCCTATCCTTCTCCCAGTACTATATAGAATCCTTGGTCACAGCCAGTGGGTGGAAAATGACGGGAACAGCCAGAGGTTATGAGGGAGTACCATTCTGCCGGGTCCTTCAGCTTACTACCAGCAGTGGGAGGGACAACACACCAGTTACATTAGTGAACGAACAGTGACAGTGAGTTGTTAGCGTTTATATTGTATTTTTTTTTTCATTTTTTTTTTAATGTAGTCGGAAAATTGGATGTTAAGCGGGTCCTTCAAATATTACCACCACCACACACTACCACCATTAACACTACACCATCACCACCATAAACACACCACCACCATGAACACCACACATTCACTTGCATAGTAATTTGTGGACTAGGGTGATGAGTCCACCACCATTGCCGTTGTCTGCTGGTGACTAAATGTAAGTATGTTTGTGTTGAGTAATTTTGTTTCTTGTAGGATGGCAATGTAGTATGTTGTATGATGAAGTGTGGCAGTTCTTGTTTGGTGTTGATGCTATTTATGTTTAATTGAAGTATGTTAATGTTGTGTTGTTGTTAGGTACTACTGTATGGAGGTGAGGAGGGGAGTCTTGGGGGGGGGGGATGGAAGTGGTAGTGGTGATGGTGTTAGAAGTAAGGGTGATAGAGGTGGGGGTGAGGGTATGAAGGTTATGGTGTTGGTAGAGATATGGGACAAGTCCATGTGTTTGTGTAGTGTTTTATGGAGGAAAGTGTTGTATACAAGTGGGTCCTGTTTTTATTAGAGTTGCATTGAATTGAACCCTTTGTTTGTTTACTTGATGTGATGGGTTTTGAGAATGTCTGATGTGTAGCCTATTTGTTAGTGGGTCCAGGATTGTTTTCTATGTCACCGTCTAGAAGGAGAAGCCGAGAAAAGACAGCCGGAGAATAATTTCTAGGTGATGAAAAAATGTGTAGTTGTGTGATGGGTGAGGTAATTGCCTTGGTGACAGAAGCCGTTCCCTGGGACTCGCGCCTCCTTGGTTGGGGCGGGGGGGAATTTGACCCCCTTGGTAGCCCTGGGGGGTGGTCCCACGACGTAGACGCCGCCACTCAATTTGCTTAAACACTCATTGTTACACGCCTTGTGATTGGCTATAAGGTCTCAATTACGTAATTATTGACTTGAAGGACCCTGTGATCGTGTATGAGACCTGGAGGCTTCTGATTCCTCCTGACTATGCCACGAAACAGGCTCCTTCCATATAGGTGTTTGTGTGTGTGTGTGTGTGTATCCTTCGTGGCAATATTTGAATGACTCTCTAACCTCCAATTTTCCGACTACTTCACAGGGTCCCTTAACCAATCAAAGGTGTGTAGTAGCTATGATGTTAATGACGTGGAGCTTAATGTTTCTTGGATCAGGACAAAGTTAACGTGGTCTGTGTGTAGTTAGTTATTTATGCCTATATTACAAACACATCCCCAAACCTTCTCTTTTAGATTCCACTTCAGATTAACGAGAATAATGGCGTCCTGTTGCTTGGAATAATTTGGAGGAATCGGTTGCTACAGATTTACCACAATTATTCCCCTTTTAATTAATGATCTGCTGTTCCCTCTAATTAAGTACCCTGTGATCATGTATGAAACTTGGTGGCTTCTGATTACCCCTGACTATGGCACGAAACAGGCTCTTTCTATATCGATGGTGTTTCGTGGCAACGTTTGAAGGACTCTCTAACCTCCAATTATCTGACAACATTACGGGGGTCCCTTAAGGATATTTTGATTGTGTACGAGTATTGGAGGCTTCTGATTCCTCCAAACTATGCCATGAAACAACTTCAATATAGGTGTTTCGTGGCAATGTTTGAAGGACTCTCTAACCTCCTATTTTCTGACATTATTATTGTTCATTTAAAGGTAAGATTTTCTTGTTGGTAAATTGGAGGGCTACTGATTCCTCCAAACTATGTCAGGAAACAGACTAGCTTATTTTATTAATGTTACAAACGGGGGAGTCAGTTTGTTTCTTGTAGTTTGGAGGAAATCATAAGGCCCACCAGATTACTTTTAAGAATCGTTCCTTAATTAAACTTTACAGTGAAACAAATTCACCCCACCCCACCCATTTTCATTGTTAATATTTGTCTGTTTCAATTCCATACTTCTTTCCTTCAGTCTGTTTCAATTCCATGCCTGTCCTTCCTTTAGCCCGTTTCAAATCCATGTGTGCTTCGTTCCTCTCCTACAATCTATTTCAATACTTCACCTGTTCCTTCCTTCCTTCAGTCTGTTTCAATTCTATGCCTGTCCTTCCTTCCTTTCCTTCAATCTATTTCAATAGGCGCCCCTTCTGACCCGAGGCACACTATATATTTCAACTAATCTTTACTACTTTTTTTTTTTTCGTGTTTTGTCTTTTCTCCTTCCTTATCCAGTTTCATATTTGCTCGAGCTCTCTTAATACTCGACCAGCAAGCCTGGATATTTACTTTGGATTGAGAGTGTACACAGCGTTTTAAAATCTGGAGTATCTTTTCTGGTTGTGTTTTATGGCATACATTGGGTGAACCAAGACACTCCTATGTATCAAAAGTAAAGTATACCATCCTCCTGTTAAGAATAAAATAATAATGAAATATAAATATGAATTAAATGAAGGTTAAAATGAATATACTAATATAGTTTGTGTTGCAGAAAGAAAAAAACTGGGAATTTCTCAGTGGTTTATTGTGACAGTAGCTGGGTGTGTTGTTGGCAGCCCTGGAGTGGTTGGTGGTGGTGGTGTTGGCAGCCCTGGAGTGGTTGGTGGTGGTGGTGTTGGCAGCCCTGGAGTGGTGGTGGTGATGTTGGCAGCACTACGTAATGAGAACTCCACCTGGTAAGTAGAGAAAATGTTGGCTTATTAATTTTAAAGTAATGAAATAGTGTAAGTAATTTGAGTGTTTAGTGATATGAAGAGTTAAAGAAATTATTACTGAATAATACAGTAATTACCTGACATTAAACTCCATTTATAATTAAAATGGAAAGTAATAGTTAAGAAGTTTTTGTATAGTGATCAGTGTTCATAAGTAGTATAAAAAAAGTGTTCAAGTATGAAAAAAAAAAAATGTGTAGTTTATGGTGGTGTAAGTACAGTCGGCAGCATAAGTTCAGTTCATTTCCACCTGTGTATGTATTGGCTATAATGATGATGTAACACGATTTGAATGCAGAGTTGACATACATACTTATCACTTAGTAAATCACACATGTTGTTAGAATAGAAAGTGGTTGAGATTGCAACTGTCTGGTCATATTAGCATTATTAAGTACATGAGATGGAAGGTAATTTATGCTGGCGGCTGTACATATATAGTATAATTTGAGTAAGGTATATATTAATAGTTGTGATGTCATTGCAGGTACGTGTGTTGTGTTGATACAAGAGATGGTCAGTGCACCAGTACACAACACCCAGTCCTTACCGGTTGGATGGTCCAGTATTGTACGGACATGTGTACTGGTGCGGGGATTCACTTTACTCCAGGTTGTATCACATGACTTATTACACACACCAACCATTAGGAAGGATGACACTTCCAATGTGTAGGCTGTGTGTATGTGTGGTACTGTCTTGGAGAGAGTGAACCCCCCTCCCCCTTGGTGTGGGCCCAAGGGGGCAATACACCCTGTTCCCAAAGGACCCTGTTGTGGCCCCCCAAAGGGGTCCCTGCGGGGGCCCCGTGGGGGGGCCCAAGGGTTCCAAAGGGGACATAAGGGTGACCACAATGTTGTATTAAAGTAGCATATCGTTACTTTGATATGCCCGAATATGAATTTCCAATTTATTATTTTTTTTTTTTTTTTTTTAATGAAGAATTTTCTGTGGTTGGCTACGCTTGTTCTCCGGAGAGCCTTCGAAGTATTTAAAGTGTTGTATTTGTGTTTTTTTTGTGAATAAAAGTTTATTTCAAAGTAAATAAAGTGTTGCAAAATTAGTGTTTTGATTTGACTCGTTATAGTATATTAACTGGTTATGGTAATGTTGAGGTGTGACGAGTGTGTTGTGTAGGAATATTCTCACTACAGTAATAAATGGTAATGGACTCGACAGAGTTTTGCACAACACTTGAAAAAAAAAAAAAAAAAAAATCACCAGAAAACTAGTTACCTCAAACAGGACTTATAAAAGTTGGCATACATCGAGGAAATGAAATAACTATATAGCAACTTTTATGACGCCCTGTATTATGTAAACAAAGAGTGGCCAAACTCATCTATGCAACTGACGACCTTTGTCCAAAAGCAGCAGCAGTCTCCAAGATGCTTGACACTCACCTTTTCAAGTTGTCCTCTGACAAACATAATAAAGATACTACACGCTATTTTGTCCCCCATATTCCAGTTGTTTTATACGTTAATGAACTATATCATATAATCTATTAATATATTTAATAGAGAAATATATATATATATATACAGTATACACAGAAAAATATCAATAAATAATAGATATAGAGAAAAAGAGATTAAGATGATAGAAGCAGTATCTTGTGGTTGGGGGGGAAAAGGAACACCAAGGAAATATTATAGTAGTGCATCCTTTATATATCTATAGACAGTCTAGACATATATATGTATACAGAGCCACGTATAGAGATTTTATATATATAACTATGCCAAAGTATACGCATCTTTACAACTAATTAACACTACATCACTTCTTAACACACACACCTCTTACATTTTGGTGTCAAGACTCGTTAAGGGGATGGGTACAGTTTAGGTAAATCTGGAGGACTACTGATTCCTTCAAGCTATGCCAGGAAACACACGCCCTTAATGTTACTAATAAAGGGATCTGTTTCGTGGCATCGTTTAGAGGAATCTGTAGACCTTCATTTGACCAAGAGAATCGACCCTAAGACAGATATTAAGGACCTCTGATGGTGTATGAAAATAGGCGGCTTCTGATTCCTCCTCACTATGCCACGAGACAACCTCCTTCCATATAGGTGATGTTTCGTGGCACTATTTTCAGTACTCTGTTACATCCAACCAACTTTCTAACACTCGGTCACCTAAAATATATAATACACATAATTTCTTCACATAAAAACTGCTTCTAACAAAATATCTAAAACAAAAAACACACACACCCCGGATAATATGACAGACAGGAGTTGATATTGTGAGGAACTACAATAAACTTTATAACTCTGCCTGCTAGTATTATAATATGCACAAGCCACACCCCCATCCCTGCAACACAACCAATGAGGAGGCACTTTACGTCAACCACAAGGACCCGGGAACCAATCACAGTCCATCACACAGACCGAGGAACCAATCAGCGACCACCACACACACCGTTCAACCAATCACTGCCCTTCAAACACATCGGGGAGCCAATTACAGAAGAGATTTTTATACAACTACCACACCCTAACATGTTACGTCATCAATTTGTTTGTGTTCTATAATACCAACGCCTCACGCTCACTGAAGCATTACATGTGCGTCGCTACGAGATTTAGGTAAGTGGTGGTGACGGTAGTAGTAATCTAACTCCTCACTAAACCCTATCTTTTACAATCTCTCTAAACTCCTACCTACCACGTTTTTCTCTCATCTTTCACATAGCACACACACTGAGCCACAACAAGTACAAATTTACCTTTCTCTCTCTCTCTCTCTTTCAAATCCTACCTACCATATTCTTCTCTCACCTTCTTCCCATACCACACACACACTGATCCACAATATCAAGTGCTAAATAACCTTCCTTTCTGTATATTATGTGCTCTAACCATGCACTACTCATTATACAGTGTCACATATTCATAGAGTGGTTTTCACCCTTGTAATATTCCTCACCTTTTCAACATTGCTTTACACTAATTTATTTTCAACTCTTAAGAGGGTTAATTCACTTTTGTTACATTGGAGTGCCTTGATTCCTCCAAAATAAGCCAGGAAACAGGACCAGATGGACAAAAATAATGGTGTTCTGTTGCTTGGAATAGTTTGGAGGGTTCACTTGCTCCACATTTACCAACACTGTACTTTCCCCTTAACCCTACATGACCTTATGTTAATATATTATTGATTTACAAACTATAGGTGGAGATTCTCTTGTTGGTAAAATTGGAAGGCTAATGATTCCTCCAAGCTATACCAGAAAACACACAGACGCCCTCAATGGTAGTACTATAATAGGATGTCTGTTTCATGGCAAAGTATGGAGGAATCAATTACCTTCATATTCACCAACGAAAGAATATCCACTTAATGCAGTTCTAAATATTTTTTCTCTACTACATCTCAGGAAGGGAGGGAAGGATGATGGTGGTGGTGAGAATCCTACTCATCCTGCTCTACTTATTGGTCCTCCATCCTACCATTATCCTTCCTTATTAATGCAGTTCTATGTAATTTTAATCTATAATTTTCTCTACTACATCTCAGGAAGGGAAGGATAAGGATGATGATGGTGGTGGTGAGAATCCTACTCATCCTGCTCTACTTATTGGTCATCCATCCTACCACTATCCTTCCTTATTACACCAAACTCCGTACCTTCCCCTCATCAAAGGGCAACACAACGTCGACATCCCTTGACACTCACCAGGACCCACATATGAAAAAAAAACTATGGGACTCCAATATCACAACTACGGATCAACATCATATTATTACCTCACCGACTGCCAATGACACTTATCTTACACGGCAGGAACAACAAAACATATTTACATCAAACTGTACAAATATTCTGAATCGAGTCGCAAATTTAGACACTAACACCAACAATTTTACTAGTAAGGATAAACAGATGCATATTATGATGGGAACAAAATACGACTATTATACACTAGGAGAGAGGTCGTCAAGGTCTGGTGGTGGTGGTAGTGGTCGTGAGAATAGATTGAGTGTAGGAAGGGGGTCGTGGCTTGTTGGGGGTCGTGCTAGAGTCGGTGGAGGGTTGTCATTTTCTGGTGGTGGTCGTCGTGGTAAGAGGTCGCATGTGAGTCTCCCTGGTCGTCAGTCAGTACAAGGAGTAGGGTCGTTAATGTCTAGTGGTCGTCAGTCTGTACAAGGAGGAGGGTCGTTATTGTCTAGTGGTCGTCAGTCTGTACAAATAGGGTCGTTATTGTTTGGTAGTAGTCGTGGGAAAAGATCTGTAAGCCTCCCTGGTCGTCAATCAACAGAAGGAGGGGGAGGGTCGTTATTATCTGGTTGTAGTCGTGGGAAAAGATCTATAAGGCTCCCTGGTCGTCAATCTACAGGAGGAGGAGGGGGAGGAAGAGAAGGAAAGTCGTCACCACCACCACCAGGACCAGACGACTTATGGTATGGTGTAAAGTCAGTGTTAGTGTCACTCATTAAGAAGGATCTATCAAAGTGTTCAATGGTCCTCCTCATCCACAAGTCCTTCACCCTACAACAACAACAGCTCGTCACTACCCTGGCCCAACTCACTGACAACACTATACAGGTACTTAATTATATATATATATACTCGTTTCTCGTTCATTAGGAAGGTACTTATACTCGTTTTCCTTCACTCATATTTTTTTAACCACTCACTCGTTCGTTTATACTCGTTCTCCTTCACTCTCACATTTTTTAACCACTCACTCGTTCTCCTTCACTCACACATTCTTTAGCCACTCACTCGTTCAATCTCGCATTCTATAACCACTCACTCGTTCGCTTACTCGCCTCATTGTCTCCATAAATTACTATATAGACTTTTCTCAACACATTCTCCAACCTCTCATTTACTCATTCGTTCTATCATTTCTTCACTCACTTCTTCGCATCATTTTCACCATCACTGAACTTTTTCCCAGTACTCGGTCACATCCTCCCCTAACACACACACACACACGACACTAAACTTAAAAAAAAATATCACCATCATTACACACACACACACCATGAAAGTTTCCTCACGCACACAAACAAAACCTGGAGTATTGGCCAAGAGAATATCACACACACACACACCACCAAACTTTAGACAAAATATCACCATCATTACACACACACACATTCATTCCCTGGCTTCCTTCACCATAAACCAAACTTTGTCCATTCATTCACTTCCAGCACAATACTTTTCACTCCCCCAATCATTCGCTAGCAAGTTATAACCACCACAAACATTAATTTTACAAGACTGTGTGTGTGTGTGTTTGGTTGGAGGGAGAGAGACAACTAATGATTCCTTCAAAACTGCATGTGACACCCAATAACATACATCAATATTGAAGGAGTGTGTTTCGTGGCATCGTTTGGTGGAAGCAAGAGTCTCCGTATCACAAAAAAAAAAAAAAAAAAAAAAAAAAAAAAAAAAAAATTAATACTAATAATAAATAATAAAAAAAAAATTTAATAAATATATCTCGCCCGCAAATAATATATCCCGTTACGAATTTAATCCACAATAATGACACCATAAAATTCATTAATCTCTTGGCGTTATATATAAAAATAATAATAATAAGAAGAATTCCACTTATGGCACTATATTCTTTTTGGTAAATTGGAAGGCTACTGATTCCTCCAAACCACGTGAGGAAACAAGTCACCTCAATGTTACTAATAGGGGATATATAGTTTCGTGTCATAGTTTGGAGGATTCACTGGCACACCAATAATTAAATGGGGGTGTGGAAGGGGGGGGGGGTCCTTTGTTGGTGAATTGTGTGGGGGTGGGAGTGAGGGTGGGGGGTAGGTTCTTTTGTTGGTGAATTAAGGGTGGGGGGGAGGGGGTCTTTTGTTGGTGAATTAAGTGTGGGGGTGAAGGGGGGGAGGGGGTCTTTTGTTGGTGAATTAAGTGAGGGGGAGGGAGGTTCTTTGGTTGGTGAATTGGAAGGTGTCTTGATTCCTCCAAACAAACAATGCCACGAAACAGAAGGGGGGGGAGAGGTATTCGTTTTCTGGGGTTAGTTATAGGAGGAATCAGTAGCCTTCCAATATATCAATAAGAGAATAATTACCCTTATATTAAACCCCATCTCAATAAAATTATATATATATCAAGTGTAAATAATCCTACGTGGATGAAATGGAGTGCTACAGATTACTCCAACGTATGCCACGAAACACACACACACACACACAAAAAAAAATAAAAAAATAAAGTAATAAAAAAATAATTACCTCCACCAACAATACTTCATGAGAGAAGAGTCAAACTTTTTACTGCTAGAAACAAGTAAGAAACTATATTATTACAACACAAAGGTTTTTCACGTGACAAAGGCCTATAATGATTGAAATATATATACTGACTGACTGACTGGTGTGTATGGATTGTATTGGATTGTGTGTGTGTGTGTGTGTGTATGGATTGTGTTGTGTTGTGTGTGTGTGTGTATGTGTGTGTATGGATTGTGTTGTGTTGTGTGTGTGTGTGTGTATGGACTATGGATTGTGTTGTGCGTGTGTGTATGGATTGTGTTGTGTGTGTGTGTGTGTGTATGGATTGTGTTGTGTGTGTGAGTATGGATTGTGTTGTGTTGTGTGTATGGATTGTGTTGTGTGTGTGTGTGTGTATGTATGGATTGTGTTGTGTTGTGTTGTGTGTGTGTGTATGGATTGTGTTGTGTTGTGTTGTGTTGTGTGTATGGATTGTGTTGTGTGTGTGTGTTGTGTTGTGTTGTGTGTGTGTATGGATTGTTGTGTTGTGTGTGTGTATGGATTGTGTTGTGTTGTGTGTGTGTGTGTGTGTGTGTGTGTATGGATTGTGTTGTGTTGTGTGTGTGTGTATGGATTGTGTTGTATGTGTGTGTGTGTCAGGAGAGAAAATATCACTCTCATTACACACACACACACACACACACACCATGAAAGTTTCCTCACGCACACAAAACATGGAGTATTGGCCAAGAAAATATCACACACACACTCACACACGACACCAAACTTTAGAACAATTATCACCATCATTACACACACACAAACACACACAGTATGAACGTTTTCTCACACACACACACAACAACAACAACAGGAGTACCTTACCTTACCGTAGTTGTACATACATACATACATATTACATTCCCCATAACGTAGGAAGTTGTACAGTAAAAATAAAAAAAAATAAAAAAACGCACACACACAAAGTTACTCGACAAAAAGACACATGTACAATTTTTTTTACGAAACAATACGACTGTAAATTTGGACAATGGTACTGGTATTAATTCTCATGTTTTTATTATTATTATTATTATTATTACTATGACTATTATTATTATTATTATTATTATTGTTTTATTATTATTATTATTATTGTTTTATTATTATTATTATTATTGTTATTATTATTATTACTATTATAATCATTATGGTTTTAATTCTCACATAAATTTTTATAGATTTAATTCTCATATGCAGTTAATGTTTCTGTTTTAATTTTCATATATAGTTTTAATTCTCGTATATATTATTGTTATCGTTTACATTCTCATATAATTATATAGTTTAAATTCTCATGTATATAGTTTAAATTATCATATATATATAGTATTAATTCTCATATTTATTGTTATAGTTTTATATAATTCTCACATATTCTTTATTTCTCATATATAGAGTTTAAATTTTCATATAGGCTAACACAACGAAACGATATAATTCAGGACTGTGTTGGTCAATTAAATGGGGGGGGGGGGGCGACCGATTACTGGGCCAATTCCGGTGGGGGGAGGGGGGCTACTGATTACGCTAACAACTCTCAAAATAATTTAAGACTTTTTTTTAACTTTATTTTTTTTTAAACTGACATTACATTTTTCTTTCATTTGTTATTTTTATCACTCACTCACACACACACTCACTCAATCACACATTCATTCATTCATTCATTCATTCATTCACTCACACACACACACACACTCCCTCTCTCTCTCTCTCTCTCTCTCTCTCTCTCTCTCTCTCTCTCTCTCTCTCTCTCTCTCTCTCTCTCTCTCTCTCTCAGGTGGTGGAGCTACATGACACAACTGACGGGGAGGAGCTGGGAAGGAAGGTGTCGTGGGTAAGGCTGGGTGAGGAATGCCGTGCCTATCTCTACCTTCAACACTACGACCACCACCACAACAACAACAACAACACGACCCCTCTATTATCTCTCGCTGATACTCATGACAAACGCTGGGATTATGGGGCCAGGTGTGTGTGTCAGAGAGAGAGAGAGAGAGAGAGAGAGAGAGAGAGAGAGAGAGAGAGAGAGAGAGAGTGTGTGTGTGTGTGTGTGTGTGTGTGTGTGTGTGTGCGCGCGCTTCACTGAACAGACAATGCAGGTAGGATATAACAGGAAGCTTTAGGGTTTAATTACAAGGTTCAAATCACCAGTAATTTGTGTGAGGGAGTGAACAATGCACAAGGAAGCTACTACTACTACAACAGCTGACTTAATTAACACGAAGAGGATGTACTATTGTGTCCAGAAGTTCATCCCCTCAGCCGAACACAACAGGACTGAATTCTCTGTGGTTTCAAACTTTCAGAACTCGACCCCCTTCAACCCCCACTCTCCTCTCCTCCCCAGGGCTAGTTTCAAGTCCAAATCAACAGCTTATAATACAGTATGACAAATGTGTTTCAATGCTTCAGTTATGCCTCAAAACCCAGTCATTATTATTATTATTATTATTATTATTAAAATACTACTAACATAATACTACTACTACTACTACTATAATACTACTACTACTATAATAATAATAATAATATAATAATACCACTACTATAATACTACTACTACTACTATAATACTATCATTACTATAATAATAATACTATAGACTAAGTGGTTTGTCAGGTATGTGGTGGTGGGACTGACAGAGGGACAACTTGTGGACCTCACAAACACCTTCAAGGGACACAAAACTCAGCATCTGGTGGGTCTCATCAAGGTGGGTGCAATAAACAACATAACTTCTTTCCTAATTAACCCACTAACTAACTTCTTGTCTATCTAACTAACTAACTAACTTCTTTCCTAACTAACTAACTTATTTCCTAACTAACTAACTTCTTTCCTAACTAACTTATTTACTAACTAACTAACTAACTTCTTTACTAACTAACTAACTAATTACATTCCTAACTAACTAACTAACTAATTTCCTGGTTGACTGATGAAGGTGGGTGCATGAGTGGAAATAACAACCAAACTTCTTTCCATACTAATTAACTAACTTCGAATAGCCTGGTATAATATTGGAAGGTCTCTGATTCCTCAAAACTATGCCACGAAACACACCCTTTATTAATACGGTACCACTGAGGGGATCTGTTTTTTTTTTTTTTTTTTTTGGGGGGGGGCATAATTTGTTTTGAGGAATTTGAGACCATCCAATTCACCAACAAGATAATATATCATTTTCCCTTAAACGAGTTCCAGAAAAGATATATATATATATATATATATATATATATATATATATATATATATATTATATATATATATATATATATATATATATATATATATATATATATATATATATATATATATATATATATATATATATATATATATATATATATTATTATATATATATATATATATATATATATATATATATATATATATATATATATATATATATATATATAATATATATATATATATAACAACAACTACTACTACTACTACTACTACAACAACAATAATAACACCTACATACTCATTATGGACCGTGACAGTACATATAAAAAAATTATAAATAAAATAGATCAACTTACCACATTGAGGGAGAGTGGTGAGAGTGAAGAAAAGCTTTATAACACCACATGCAGGGTGAGAGTGAAGGAGAGTGGGCCGTGTACATGAACCAGTTATATTGGGGTCCAGGAGTGGTCAGAGTGGCAACATGGAGAGGGGGTCACTTCATCTCCACTCCTCGCACCTCCACCACTCACACCTCCTCCACTCACACCTCTACCACTCCTCGTATCTCCACCACTCCTCGCATCTCCACCACTCCTCGCATCTCCAACACTCACACCTCCACCACTCCTCGCATCTCCACTCACGTCTCCTTCTTCCCAGACAAGATTTCAGACCTGGAGGGAGCGACACTCAACGTAAGACAGTAGTGGGTCGTATTCAAGAACATTCGTGGTGGTGTAGGCTATGTATACGATGGCTCAATTATTATTCTATGGAGCCATCGTACCGTTACTTACCACCACACCATCGTATACACCATGAATGAATGTTCTTGGAATACCACCAGCCCAATGCAACAACATTACATAATTTTCAAGGGGTCATCTTATTTTTTTCTTTTTATTTATTTCTTCTTCTTCTTTTTTTTTTTTTTTTTTTTTTTTTGGGGGGGGGGGGTTATTTTGGGACTACTGATTCCTCCGATAACCTAAGGGTGCTGTCAATCTGTTGGCAAATTAGTTAGAAGTTAATGATGTTAATGATTCCTTCAAACAATATACTGTTTTGTACATAACACAATATTGCAGCTTTAGACCTTATTCCTATAAATATACCAGGTACTAATGACTCTCTCTGTATCTCTCTCTCTCTCTCTCTCTCTCTGTGTGTGTGTGTGTGTATGTGTCCTCTCCCTCTCTCTCTCTCTCTGTGTGTGTGTGTATGTGTATATGTCTCTCTCTCTCTCTCTCTCTCTCTCTCTCTCTCTCTCTCTCTCTCTCTCTCTCTCTCTCTCTCTGTATATATATGTGTTTCTCTCTCTCTCTCTCTCTCTCTCCTCTCTCGTCTCTCTCTCTCTCTCTCTCTCTCTCTCTCTGTATCTGTGTGTATGTATGTGTCTCTCCATCCCCCCCCCTCCCCTCTCTCTCTCTCTCTCTGTGTGTAGGTGGTGACATTTGAGTGGATTCCCAGCACCCTGTATTACCGCTCCACCAACAACAACCGTGTCTTTCCTCTATGGTCGGGATGTGGAGATAGTGAGGGCTGTTGCTTCAGTACTCAACTTCATACCACATTTTGAAGAGCCTCCTAATGGTGTGTGTGTGTGTGTGTGTGTGTGTGTGTGTGTGTGTGTGTGTACCGTACATACATTTTACATCACGTACAAAGTTACATATACTCTAGACCAGTGGTTCTTAACCTTTTTCAATATATGAACCCCTTTCAAATCAGCAGTCAGTTCTCGCACCCCCTCTATTGCTGAAAAAAAAAAAAATGCTAACACTGAAATACGTGGTTTTAATAAGTACATTTGTAGCCATCACAATACATTCCATGAAAGTATTGTAATGGTTACACCGCTACAGTAATGATTTATGTTATATAAACCGACCATTTAAATACATGTGAAGAAAGAAAAATCAGAAATGATTCACAACCAATCCTCCACCCTACTGTATATGTATCAATAAGAAAAAGTTATTAAAACAGGGGAAACCATAAATCACTCAAACAGAGGTCTGTGTGTTAATGGTGTGGGAGGGTGGTGACGATAACCTCCCTCCCTCTGTGTCACCTACGTGTCCTCCCTCCCTCTGTGTCACCTATACGTGTCCTCCCTCCCTCGTCCCTCCGAATCACATACATATTTACTCGAGTCTGTTGCAACGTTGGCACTTCATTAGGAAATTAGGTGTAGGTTTTTCTCTAGCTCAAAACACTGCTGTAGCAAAAAGATTATTTTTTTTTTGCAGAAAAAAATAACATGCGTATATAAAAATATAATTTGCTTTAATTATGCCTATCCTCGCACCCCCTAGGAACCGGCCTCGCACCACCTAGGGGTGCGAGCACCCCTGGTTAAGAACCACTGCTCTAGACTCTAATAATAATACCATAATAATAAAAATAATAATAATAAAATAAAAATAATACGGTAATATTAATAATAATAATAATAATAATAGTAGTTGTAGTAAACAATAATAATAGTAGTAATTGTAGTAAATAATAATAATAATAGTAGTTGTAGTAAATAATAATAATAATAGTAGTTGTAGTAAATAATAATAATAATAGTTGTAGTAAATAATAATAATAATAATACATATCAGATACACAAACTGCTTAAAATAAATTGTAGGGAGGGAGCTTAGAATTTCATGGTTTTGAGAGTGTGACCAATTTTTTAGGTCCTTTTGTCTAGTGGAAGCCATTTATATTGAGTACCGTATATATATTTAGGCTACAGGGCCAGACTTCATGTAACTCCTTTCACTTCCACTAAGAACTCTGTGATCGTATATGGGAATTGGAGGCTTCTGATTCCTCCTGACTATGCCACGAAACAAGCTCCTTCTCTATAGGTGTTGCTTCGTGGTAATATTTGAAGGACTCATTTACCTCCAATTTTCTGACTATTATTATCACCACCGGGTCCCTTAACTTTGCATTATTATTTTTTCCTATTGAAGGTGAGAGGTGGGGTACAGTGAAGGAAGATGGGACATGGAGTGGTATGGTGGGGAGTCTGGCCAGGGGTAAAGCTCACCTGGCCATTGCTAACCTCTTTGTCTCTTCACTACTGGGACGTGACCTCTACCAGGGCTATTCTACCCTCTTCGACTATGAGGTCAACACACACTAACCTAGGCTATACAGAATGCCCTTCATATATTATTTAACATGAGTATAAAATATATATATATATATATATATATATATATATATATATATATATATATATATATATATATATATATAATTTAATCCTTTACATTTGACACAGAGTTATTATATTATTACTAAATTTATATGGTAAGGGTTGACACAAGACTCAGGAAACATTTTGGATTCCTCATGAGTCAGTCTCTCTCTCTCTCTCTTTGTGTGTCTCTCTCTCTACCTCCCCCCCCCCCCCTCTCTCTCTCTCTCTCTCTCTCTCTCTCTCTCTCTCTCTCTCTCTCTCTCTCTCTCTCTCTCTCTCTCTCTCTCTCTGTGTATGTGTGTGTGTTGCCTAAGCTAGTAGATAATGTGTGGATACCGGTAACGAATTGCAGTAGAGCTATGAGTGGATATAATGTGATGGTGGTTGGCATACTGTAAAACCTATAATAAACCAACTCAGTAACCTACATACAGCATCTAAACTTCACACCCAACAGGAGGTCAAATTCTTAATCCGAACCGAGCCTCCCTTTCCACGTTGGCAATCCCCAGCTCTACCCTTCACTCGGGACACCTGGCTGGCTATCTTACTGGGGTTAATTCTCCTGGCTCCTATTACCTGTCTTCTGGCCAGAGCTATTACTGCTATTACCAAGTACTGTATTACTCTCACTCATACCACATCTATTATATTATTATTTATTATTATTATCTATCACTCATAACACATCTATCATATTATTATCTATCACTCATAACACATCTATCATATTATTATCTATCACTCATAACACATCTATTATATTATTATTTATTATTATCTATCATCCATAACACACCTATCATATTATTATCTATCACTCATAATATTATATCATACACTCTCCTTGGTCTTACCTAGTACATAATAATAATAATAATAATAATAATAATAATAATAAAAATAATAATAAAGCAATTTTTCTATGGTCCTATTATAGTATGGTATATCTTTTCTATATCTGTCACAAAGCACTCACAAATATTGAACATTTTATACAATCACTGACCATAAAAAATACAGTAAATAGGGTACTAAATTGTCCTAACTACATAGCCTCTATCTGTGTTTGCAGGGGTAGTAGTAGTAGTAGTAGTAGTAGTAGTAGTAGTAGTAGTAGTAGTAGTAGTAGTAGTAGTAGTAGCAGTAGAAGTGGAGCTGAGGAACCAAGGACACTAAGGGAACTAACCAGTGCCTATGTATACACCGTGGGCCTTCACCTACAGGAGTCCCATCCCGTCAGACCACACAACCACAGCACCAGGATCCTTCTCGCCTTGGCTCTCCTCTACACCCTCGTCCTGGACCTTTCCTACTCCTGCAACCTCACTGCCTTCCTCACCATTACCAGACGACCCCCTGGGATACAGACGCTGCTCAAGTTACGTGATTCTGGCCTGGATCTCTTTGAAGCTTCTTACTATGTCAGGGACCTGCTTCGAGCCTCACCAACACCGTACTTCAGGGTCAGATAGCCTATAATTTGATCTATAAAATGACCTATAATTTCTAACACATGCACTTTGGTCAACAGTGAATGATTGAGGGTAACTGTTACTAAGCCTTTTCTCAATATAAACAAACTAGCAATATTCTAAATTAAGGGAAGATTCTAATGTTGGTAAATTGGAAGGCTCCCGATTCCTCCTAACTATACCAGAAAACAGACACCTCTCAGTGGTACGTACAAATAGGGGATCTGTTTCATGGCATAGTTTGGAGGAATACAGAGATCTTCCAATTCACCAACAAGAGAATCTCTCCTTAAGGGGGTAATTCACTTTTGTTACATTGGAGTGCCATGATTACTCCAAAGTATGCCAGGAAACAGGACCAGATGAACAAAAATAATGGTGTTCTGTTGCTTGGAATAGTTTGGAGGAATCAGATACTCCAGATTTACCAACACTGTACTGTACTGTCCCCTTAACTCCCCCTCTCTCTCAGGAGCTGGCCGAGAGACACGTGTTGGTGGGGGGCATTAACGAGGCTGTGGGGGGCGTGAGGGACGGATCAGGGGTTTTCATCACCAACAACGGAATGATGGAGTTCCTTTTTAACACGGTGGTGGCGGCCCCTTCCTCAGGAGGCTACGGGGTCAGGTTGATCAAGGTGAGATGAGGTGGGATGAGGGAGGGGGTCAAAAAGAGGAAGGTGAAAATTAATGATAAAGAAGGTGATTTGGGAGGGGGGCAAAAAGAGGAAGGTGAAAATTAATGATAAAGAAGGTGATTAGTAGGAGACAGAGAAAATCAAGTTAATATAGGCTAAAAAGACAAGGTACAAATAATATGTGTGAATAACAATGTAACCCCTATTTACCTAACCTAACCTGACCCCTTTACACCTCCTGCACCTTCAGTTGAGCCTGGTGAAGTGTAGTGTGGTCATTCACCTAACCTAACCCAACCCAACCTAACCAAACCAAACCAAACCTAACCTAACCTAACCTAACCAAACCCAATCCAACCCAACCTAACCAAACTCAATCCAACCCAACCCAACCCAACCCAACCTAACCTGACCCTCTTTCCACCTTCAGGAGAGCCTAGTGACTTACAGTGTGGCTATCGGAACACCAAGTCAGTCCCCTCTACAAGACAGCCTCAACCGGGCAGTAATCAGGGTGTTTGAAGCTGGACTGTGCACATACTGGAAGCTGAGGTCCTACATCTTATACAGACAGGTGAGAAGAGACCACCTGGGCCAGTCAGTATTCACAAAAGCAAAGTTCACTCTCAGGTAAAAATTTTGTTGGTAAGCTTTTATTCATGGTAAGGATGATGATTATTCTTTTATGTTATCCTTCAAGAAGCACTGAGTGAGTAAGGTGACACCACTTTTGCCGCAGACTGTACTATACAAAGGTAGTTAGTTAGCTTCATGTCACTGTTAGAAGGGATGTGTAGCCTTCCAATTCATTCACATAGGATTAACCCTTCATTAAACCCATCCCAATGTATAACAATATCTTTCTGTCACTGTTTGAAGAGATGTGTAGCCTTCTAATTCATTCACATAGGATTAACCCTTTACTAAACTCATCCCAGTGTATAACAATATCTTCTTGTACCTTCTCCCTTCCCCTTGGTGATGCCAGAACAAGAGGGAGTTGGGGTCTGAGAGTGACACAGTGCTTGCCGAGGTCATACGAGGCGACAGTACACCCACCATCCTCGTCCCACTCACCCTTGACCATCTACAGACTGCCTTCTATATCCTGGGCTTCAGTTTCTACCTCGCTATTATGGTGTTTGTAGGGGAGTTGCTGGCTAAAAAATTTGGTTTCTGTGTATAACTCTTTATCATTTATATCACCCTCTAATCCCTTATCATTGGTGTGTATCTCTGTGACACCTTATCTACTATAAAGTGAGCAATGATATGCACTGTAACACCACACTGGACTCTCAAAGTTTCATCTTAAGGATCTGTTGACATTAATTTTGATGTTGGTTAGGCAAGGGAACTTTTGAGCACAGAAAAAAAATGTGTGAGTTAGTTACTTTAAGAAATTATTGTTAGTAACTGGACATGTCAGCCCGGTACCGTGATGTCTGCAACAAGTTACCATAAATATTGTACAGTTATCAATAACCACTATCAAAGATGTCTCCATGATTAATTTGCAACATATATTTCTTCTCACAAATTCACTAAAGAGGCAAAACTCTCTATATTCCGTACGATGTAAATGTGTAAAAGATGCAAAACAGGACTGGTATTTCTGAAGCAAAATAATTATAACTTCATGCAAAACAAGCCTTTCATTTTAATCCATCTAAACTCCCTTATAAATAATACCCTTATGTAATCATATATCTAATGTTGTATTCGTAATTTATAGAGCTGTGATGGCCAAATGGTCAGCCAACTTATTAGGATTTCTACTGTGGCAAAGAATGACAAGGTTAGGCCTAAGTGAGACACAAGCATTCCATCACTAAGTCATCAATCTCGATTATATTGTTTGTCTAAAAGCATAGGATAATTATGTCAAAAGTGTAAGGTGTCGAACTCTACCCACTTTAAATATTCAATGTTCTTTATTAATGGGAGATTCTCTTGTTGATGAATTAGAAGATCTCTGTATTCCTCTAAATTATGTCACGAAACAGATCCCCTATTGGTACCATAGAGGGTGTCTGTTTTCTGGTATAGTTTGGAGGAATCAGGGTAAAGGTACAGAAGTGGACCTTACTGTAGAATAGATATTTTACTGTCATTACCCACTATTTTGGACCATTCTAAGACACTTTTCTTCTATGGTTTTTCTTCCTCAAATGCCCCGTTTCCAAGATAGGGCATATTCAAATGGGGCATTTTGAAATTAGCCTGACCTTACCTGACCTGACCTAACCTAACCTAGACCGCATCAGACTACCGGGACCTAACCTGGGCAAACTACCGGGAAATAATCGTGATAAAGTACAATAAATGACAGGGGTAAAATATTAGGACCCAGCCGGATCTGGCAACACTGCTGCAGATTGTAATGAAATGAAATAAATTGGTGAATAATATATAGTATACGACGTAAATTAAGGTATGAAGTGTATTATAAAGGCAGAACAATAGTAAAATGAGTGTTTCCCCCACCCGTCAACCCCCGATTCCCATCGGGCCCCCCATGTTTCTATGGGTATTGGGAATGGGGCATATCTCGAAAACGGGGCATTTGAGGAAGAAAAACCATAGAAGAAAAGTGTCTTAGAATGGTCCAAAATATTGGGTAATGACAGTAAAATATCTATTATACAGTAAGGTCCACTTCTGTACTAAAACCGGAATGAGTAACCTTCCAATTTACAAACAAGAAAATCTCCCTTTAAGCACATCTGGATTCTAGTTTCCTCTTCAGCACCATGTCAATCAAATTCAATCAGTATACATACATACTTAGGCTACATACATACATACTGTACTTAGGCTACATACATACATACTTAGGCTACACGAGTGCATAATTATTTGTATTATTATTCATTATTACCTTCATTACCATTATTAAATATTACCCATACCCAAATTAATATGTCTGACATATCAAAGCAATGCAGATCATAACAAACATCATCATATCCTGTCCCAACAACACACACACACCTATCAGAAAATAAAATAAGAACAATTACAAAGCAAACACTAAATAAATATGCAAAATGTAAGATATCAAACAATTATAAAAACAAGTAGGCTAACACTAAAAAAATAATCAACACATAACACTAAACCAATACACACTTACCTTCAGGCTGGTGAGTGTAAAGTGTGGCAGCCATTGTAGGTTTAAGTTGTGGCAGTCATTGTAGATATAAATTGTGGCAGTCATTGTAGATATAAATTGTGGCAGTCATATTGTAGGTATAAATTGTGGCAGTCATATTGTAGATATAAATTGTGGCAGTCATCGTAGATATAAAACTCTCTTCACACGAGTTTACCCTTCCCTTCGTAATTACTGTATTTCCGAATAATTACACATGTATGATATATAATTTTCACTGTGATACCCGGTAAACGTTCTTATGGTCAAATTTCCGTGTGTTTGATATAAGTCTTAACGTACCTTACCTTACAATGTTAAAATCGAACGAGTCACATGAAAAACTATAGGAATAACTATGTTTTGTATGAAAATCTCACACATGTTTAACTCGGAAAATTTACCTTCCCTTCCTCTTGTACAATGGTCACACGTACACACATTATCCTCATCTACCACTATTTTACCTTCATCTACCACTAGTTAATCTTCATCTACCACTGTTTTATCTTCATCTGCCACTATTTGCTGTACTGAGTTGTTCAAAGGCACGACAAACCACGCAAACACTGAATAAATCTCGAAGAAGGACCGGGACAGTGGGCACCCCCTGGAATATGTCACTTGTACCGCCGCCATTGTTTGTTGTTGTTCGTGCAGTGTTGCCAGGTTTGTTTCACGATATTTCCCCAACTTCAACATCAGAATTTCCCTTTTTACCTCAACTTCAACATCAGAATTTTCATTTTTACCTCAACTTCAACATCAGAATTTTACTTTTTGCCTCAACTTCAACACCAGAATTTTCCTTTTTACCTCAACTTCAACTTCAAAATTTTCCTTTTTGCATCATCTTCAACATCAGAACTTTACTTTTCACTTCAAAAATTTCTTGTTTATCCTACTCCTGAAGATAGTCGAATATTTACCATCTTTTTTATGCTTCGTCTGGTAGAAATTTGCCTATTTACTCTTGAACAATCTTTATATAATTTCCACATTAGTACCTCTAATTACCCATGTCTAGGGAAAATTATTCATACCTAACAACACTGCGATCGTGAGCTGTAGATTCTGGACTTGACTAATTCGACTACATAATTAATCCCGATGGTAGAAATTAGTTATAATATATGAGTACCTGTACATTATATTTATGTATTATTTTTATCACTATTTGTTGTGATGAATTGTGACAAGCACTGATATATTTAGGCACTCATTTCATTCTTTCTCCGCAGCATCCAAGAGTGGAATCATCTCCCATCTCACGTAGTTAATAGCCCCACTCTTGACACATTTAGAAATAGGATCACCAATCATTACCATTCCATTCCTAATCCTCAACCCTCAACCTCCTGTATTTGTAGACTTCTGATTCCTCCTGACTATGCCACGAAACACACTCCTTCCCTATTAGTGTGTGTGTGTGTTTCGTGGCAATATTTGAACTGACTCCTTTACCTCCAACTTTCTGACTATATCACACAAGATTCCTTAACGGGTCATGATTATAATAATAATACCATACAATACACTTCACAAATATTTCACAGCCATATATAATCTCAAACCATTACCAGAAAGAGTAGCCTACATAACTCATTATCCTGAAGTAAAAAGATACAAAAAATAAATATACATTCTATTGATATAGGCCTTATTAATTAATTAGTAACCAACTGTAACCTACTATAATATTATTGCACATGTATAGGTTCATTAATTAATAGGGTAGTATCCTTTTGGATCATTGGAGGGCCTCAATTCCTCCAAAGTATGCCAGGAAACAGGTCCAGACTAACAAAAATATTGGTGTCCTGTTAACAGCTTGGAATAGTTTGGAGGAATCGGTTGCTCCAGATTTACCAACACTGTACTACCCCCTACTAATGTCGTGTGTAATGAAGTTTGTCTTTGGTATTTCTTTCACCTTCTTCCTCGTCCTACTACAGGGTCTTCTAGGTCTAGGGTGTATAGTACTCCTTTCATCCTAAAAAATCAGCAGTTACAACTTTTCAGAATAAAATCGAGCCTAATAATCCAACACCTCATTTACTACATATTTTGTCATTTTCTTTGTTCAGTCAGGTTTATTTAAATAAATCAATACAGTATTCTGCATTTAACTAACATAAGACAATAAATTATAACCAAGGGTATAAATATACACTTGTGAGTTTGCTGTAGGTCTTATTTTGTAGACAGACATTCATGAATACAGCACACAACAAAAGTGTATGTACAGTACATTCTGAGTATGGGACATCAGACAGATGTGCATATATACAGAAAGATGTACTCTCAGAGATATGTATGTATATATATTTATATGCTTAGATGCAGATATACAGTTCTGCATACAGTATTTAAGGAATACATTATAGACAGAAGTTTGGTATGACTTATGAGATATACATCACTGCTAAAGAAAATCTTTTTCAGTGTAATTATATACAAGTTAAGATATGTACGGACATACACTCAATTACATTAAGTACATGTATTTACAGCAACGAATGTTCAGTAATACTTAATACGTATTATGTTAGGGATACTTCTACTGACTACTACTTTAATCTATCGTTGAGTGGCACTGGGTACTCAGTAGGGCCAAAATTAGTTTAATTATGTTGTTGTAAAACAAATGTAAGAATTGTGAACATCATGTATTTCACCAAAAATGTTGAGACGTCTTGCTATGAACATAAAAAACTGTTACTTCAAATTCATTAATACATTTTTCTAATTTCTCTGGTCATGCTATGATTTACAAATTTTAAGAAATGGCGTGTGTGAATCTTTCAAGAAGTTGCTGTAGCCTATAGTCAGGGACTTCAGTTCCTATTTTTAATTTGTAAAATTCATCATCTGACTTCCCTCTAATTATCTAATACAGTAATAGCAACAGGAAATACAGGCCTGGAAAATAGGTGATAAAATTTCATGTATCCATCTGGAGGAATCATACAAACTAATTCATAATATATTACCTGTACAGTACCAGCAACAATACTGTACTGTACTGTACTGGGTGAACTTTAGTCATTAGCCAAACCATAAGTAACTAAAGGTGGTGTCAAATGGACAAATCATCCCCCACAACCTTTGTTTCTCAGAGGATGCAACATATACAGAAGGATACAGAACCTCCCATCCTCACTGAAAAACTCATTGTGGTTCCCGGCATCCAGGGAGGAAATTTAGGGCTGCAATTTCCTCCAAACTGTGCAACTTAATGTCATCTATATTGAGGTATTCTGCTTTGTGGTACAAGTTGAAGGAATCACTTTATTATCAACAGCAATGTGACTCAATGTCATTTTACTGGGGGGAACAGAAAAATAATTGTCAGGCAAAGGTGGAGGTAACTACTGTACTGCTCAGAATACTGCCATGTTAATGATAATATTGAAGTCCCAGTCAACAGGACCAAATACTTGTGTTGTTATTGTAATCTTACATTTGCAGGAGAAAAATATTATTTACAAAGTTAATTAAGGGTTTAAATCCATCATACACAAAAAGGTCTTTAGTAGTCATCCATAAACTACAGTACATTTAACACGTCTTTACAGGGAAAGTAAGCATCATATTAATATAAGCTGAAATCTGTGCCACAGCAAAATCAAATCAAATTGTAAACACATGTAATGATGGAATGAGTTAAAAGAATTCTCCAGCAAAACACACACAGTATCTCTTCTGAAGTGTAAACATAATGAAGTGTGTTGTAAATGATTAATTTTTTTGCTTGACATACTTAGTGACTAGGAGTAGTAACATTAAGCTTACTCTTCAACGGAAAGGTGCTTTGTCGCTAAATTCGCATTGCAAAATACAGTAATAGGAACTGAGCAATGGAGAACCTTTTATTAAAGAGTAAGTTTAATAATAACACCCTAACTTAGTGTCTTGTCCCCTCATGATTGATATATGCCGGCAAATTAGTATAGATAAATGGTACAGGATGTGGATTCATTTAGCGTGATAAATTTGGAAGGCTCGTCGATTGAAAATGAGACACAATGCAAAAATTCCATAAACAGTATTACTGTACCTAATCTAACCTAATATATTGTTTTTAGTCAAGTTAGTTTAGGTTACAATACGATAAAGCCATTCTGGTGTCAAAGATCAGGGTTGGTTGGGTTAGGATGGGTAATAATAATTTGCTTTGTGGATTTTTTTAGTAAATGCTTGGGATTGCATCATGTCCTATCTCGGTCAATGAGCTAAAATATCATCATCATAATGCTACTCATGAGCCTTCCCTTCCAGGTCAACCTTGTCCTTTACTGTTCCTCACTACCCTTCCGTAACAACCCTGTCCTATATTGTTCCTCCCTACCCTTCCCTTCCCTTCCAACCTTGTCCTATACTGTTTGTCTCTTACCCTTCCCCAACTACTGTACTAAGGCTTTGGTAGACAGGTGGGTACTGGGTGTGACCATACGCCTCCTTCCAGACAGGTGATGGTGGCTGTACCATGTAGGTGGAAGCCGTCACCACACGTGTAGGTGACGGAGGCATTAACGCGGTAGTAGAACTGCACCGAGGACATAGTGCCTGAGATGATGATGCCGGGGTACGTACACGGCCGTGAACCTGCACCGAGCACAGAGGCCAGGTGGAGAAAGGGGAGGAGTACGGCTTAAACACCAATATACTATTGTATATGGAAAGGAGGGAAATAGGGCAAAACCTTTGGCAATATACTGTATAAACATGTATAATTATATTGTAGTAATTTCTTGGTTAATATAGTGTGAGAGAATCCTATTTGTTTGAGATTCACTATCAAGGTAAAGTACCACTACAATAATTAGCTTATAAGCTTTGTTGGCTGAAAACATGTTCTGTGTTGGCAACAAATGCTGAGTCCACAGGTTGTGAATGTGTCTGGAATCTCATCACAGTTTTAAGTACCTGTAGGCATTCTTGCTGTTACTGCTGCTTTGTTTATAGTACAACAAGTAACTAAGTAAAAAGCCAGACATCTACTTACCTCACAAATTTCCTTGTACAATCAATTGAGGATTTTCCAGCTGTTAGTACCTACCTAACTTATTGATAAACACTGAGACTGATCAAAAATGAATAAATTGTCGTTGTGACTCACATGTAGGGACAGTGGTGGACCAAGTACCATCATCCTGACATACCAACACAGGATCACCCATCAGGACGTAATGACTGCTACACCTCACCTCCACCACATCACCTGCTTGGTATACCTCAGTCTCACCATCATCACCTCCTCTCCCTCTTCCTCCTTCTCCACCCAGTTGTGTTTCCCTTTTTCTTTCTCCTCTTTCTCCCTCTCTGATGGCCTCGTGTTCTCCTCCTCCTCCTCTCCTTGCCTCATCCTCCAGTCCTTCTTCTTCTCTGTCTCCTCCTCCTCCACCTCCTTCAGGCAATGTTGTGTCAGATCTCTGCTTGTCTGTTGTTCGTCTGGCTGCGCTGCCTCCCCTCACAATCTCCCCCTTGTGTGGTGGAGTGGGTGTCTCACACTTCACCTCTAAATCACCAAAGATAAAGTTAATTAATGCTAGGTAATTCAATGTTGTGGATGGTATGGTACCAGTACTATGACTTTATAGACACACACACTACACAGCCATTGTACCAGTACTATGACTTTATAGACACACACACTACACAGCCATTGTACCAGTACTATGACTTTATAGACACACACACTACACAGCCATTGTACCAGTACTATGACTTTATAGACACACACACTACACAGCCATTGTACCAGTACTATGACTTTATAGACACACACTATACAGTCATTGTACCAGTACTATGACTTTATAGACACACACACTACACAGCCATTGTACCGGTACCACACCATCGTAAATACCACAGATATTTTTGCATATAACCATTAGTACCAACTGTGGGTATGAGACTCACTCCTGCAGGTGGGTGTGGGGTGTGACCAGTGACCCGAGGGCAGACAGCGGGTGGTGTGGTGACCTATGAGCGTGGCACCGGGTCTGCAGGCAAAGGTTAGCTCTGTGTTGAGGGCCGTGGCACCGGAGGGAGTGTGGGTCAGGAGTGGGGGTCGTCCAGGGGGTCTGGTAATGGGGTCCTCTGTTGGTCTGATGGGGGGACAGTTCACGCCTATGGTAGACAGGAGAGTAATGTGATTAGTTAGACTGGAAGAAGATATAAAGAAGACACCAAACCAATAACCAAAAATCCAATAACTAAATTGTAAGAAAAAGTATTAATTTTCACTCTCATGATCATGGCAGGGGGTCAGTCATGATAATAAACCACTCAAAACAAAATATACAAATACAGTATACAGTAACAGCAAATATCAAAGATCTAAATGTCCGTCTGTATTCTGAAAACAAGAGTTACACTGAAAAACTAAATGAAACCTGCACTCAAGGGATTAAAAGATTTGTAGTACGGTATAACCATCTCCGTGAGAATTTAAGACAGTGTCCGGGACATACGCCTGACGTGTAGGGTGACGGTGTGAGAGAGTCCGGTGGGTGTGGTACAGGTGTAGTCTCCGCTGTCACCAGGGTGTGTGGTGTAGATGGCCAGTCGGTATTCTAGTTGGGGGTTCCTCAGACGCTCGGTAGTCCATCCCGTCCAGTACTTCCTGAGAACCAACACAAACACGGTACTTAATGATGAAAATGATAATAGAAAAAAATAGTAAATAATAATAATAATAATAATAATAATAATAATAATAATAATAATAATAATAGTAATAGTAATAATAATAGTAATAATAATAATAGTAATAATAACAATAACAATAATGATAATAATAATAATAATAATAATAATAATAATTGTACTTTAATAAGGGTAATGATAATAGCATCACTAACACTATACTACTGTACTGTTACTATGGTATTACTAATTAATTATTATTGCTGTACTGTATTACTATTTATATTATATTATATTCATGCATGTATTACAAATAATTACACAAACACTTATACATTTACACTGACACACTGTAACAAAACAAAACTAGCTGGCAAAACTTCATTAAAACAGCATTACACAATCACAATATTATTACTACACACACACACCTTTGATCGTACACACACACACACATACACACACACACACACACACTTTATCGTATTCTGAAGGAGGCTACATAATTTTGGTACATTAGAACATCCTGATTCCTCTAAAGTATGCCATGAAACAGGACCACATGAACAAAAATAATAGTGGTCTGTTGTTACTTGGAATAGTTTGGAGGAATCAGTTACTCCAGATTTACCAATAGATTTATCCCCATGAGGCAAAGTTAGATCGATCATAGGGCTGTATTCAAGAACATCCGTGGTGTATACGATGGCGTGGTACTGGTACGATGCCTGGCTCTGTTGTTTGTCTATGGAGCCGTCGTACTGTTACCACGCCATCGTATGCACCACAAATGTTCTTGAATATGGCCCATAGTCGCCTTTATGATACTGACTTTGAACACGTACCCTCAGATAAAGAAAAACTAATAAGTGAAATAAAATAATATATTTACACAGACTTGAAAAAATAATAAGAAAAATAAAATAATATACTGTATTGTTTACATCGACTTTCACCACGGACGGGTTTATATTTAGTATTTCACTGTTAGATGGATGTAATTATCAGATGAACTTGGTTAGATGAAACTGGAGGATGTGGGCAGATGCATTGATGAGACCAACAGATGTTCATGCTTGGTCGGACCGTGTACACCATGAATTTGTTTGCATATGGCCCTATTTGAACAATGACGAACGGATGAGAATACTTGTACTGTACTGGATGCACTCGGATGGACAAGAATAACCAAATAACAGCTGTGTGGACACAAATTAACAGACGAACTGCAAACTGGACAGCGGAGTCGACAATGGAACGAACAAAAAAAAAAGTTAAAATATTCTTGTCCTTACCAGCATTTATTGAGCTTACGGCACCTCATGTTAAACTTGCGATGTTTGTAATTTCTGTCAGAGAGATGTGGAGAAAGTATAGTTATTTGGAATGTGCATTTATATCCAAGCAACTTTTGCAATTTCTGTCGGGGAGATGTGGAGAACGTATAATTATTTGGAATGTACAGTAGCAGCACATAATTCTTGAACAGACTTCCCCTCAGTTTACACCCTGATTAAGGAGTATGTGCCGCGACTGTACATATACTGTATTTCCGCGCAACTGATGATTAATGAGTGCCTATAGATGTGGAGAAGTGAGGGACATTGACACTTCCTTCCTTTTTACACACACACACACATACACAAAGAGAAACACAACCTACCCAACACCTAACAATGATGAGTGGGGGTTGGGGTGTTGGGGGGAAACACGACTGCCAGCACCACCACCACCACCACCACCCTTCACAGCCGTCGCCCCCACCGCTGCCCCTGTCCCCTCCTCACCCACACCCAGTACCTCCTCCTCCTCCACTTCCTCCTCCTCCTCCACCTCTCCCTTGTCTTCTTCGCCTTGAGGGGGAGAGGGACTGGTTGGGATGAAATTAAGGAAGGAGTGAAAAGTTTGCAAGTGACGTAAGACTGGATTAGCTTATACTGTATTTTGATAACTGGTAACATGAGCTAAAAAGAAAATATTCCTGATAGTCTGTAAATTTATAAATCTCTGTAAATGTATAAAACTCGGTAAGTCGCCCTTCCAAAATTCAATACCGGTACTGTATACTGTACATACATAGATGATCTGAAATACAATGAAGGATCTGGTCAGAGAATTACTAAGGAAAAGTATAAAAGATAGAAAAAACACAGCGACAATTAACACGTGACAATGGCAAAGTAAACACTGTACAGAATTACCTCCATGTTTGATATTAATGTGTGACTGTAGTGTGACTGGAGAGACAAGTATAAGCCCTATAAATTATACTGCACAAATGTAATAAACAAGCAAACACAAATGCTATGGAAGTGAAATGTGTGTGTATGTGTGTGTGTGAGAGAGAATGTTTATTATATTATTTCAATAGTGTGTAACTGTGTATGAGTGATTGTGTGTGTGGGAATGTTTATATTATTTCAACAGTGTGTATGTGTGCTTGTGTGTGTGTGTGACAACGTTTATAATAATTTCAAGTGTGCTCGGTGACTCTGCCCTCCCTTCCCCTTGTGTCCTCTCCTTCATCCAGCCACTCACGGGACGGCATGTGTGACGTTCCAGGAGGGAGTGCCGAACCGCCTCATGTACAGACACTCGAGGTAAAGCTGAGTGCCGGGGTGAACCAACAGGTGGCCCTCGTTAGTCTGGGCCATCGGTCCTCCTTGGTGACGGAAGAGGATGGTCGGAGGCTGGTCCACTGCAGGTATGAAGGAAGGAAGGAAGGAAGGGGATAGTAATGATGGATGGATATATAGTACAAGAAAATATGAGTAGAAATGTATGGAAAAAGAAGACAATATGAGTAGAAAGGTATGGAAAAAGGAGACATAATCAGTATGGAAATAGAAGAAAATGCAAGTACAATGTATAAAGTACGGAAACGGATGAAAAGTATAAGTAGAAAGATATGGAAATACATGTAGAAAGAAAATACAGTATAAGTAAACAGGTGTGGAAATAGAAGAAAATGCAAGTACAGTATAAGGTATGGAAATAGAAGAATATATAAGTACAAAGCACGAACAGTGCCAGACTGGGGAAATGAAGTGATGAATGACAATAGCTACAACAAATAAGTATAATTATTATAAAGTGATGAATGAGTATAAAGACAACAAACGATTAAATAAATGACAGTGGTGTAGAATGTATGGTACTCACAGGCATAATTGTAGTGATGGTTGAGTGGGTGACAGGAAGGTGATGGTGAAGTCCACTCACCACGCACACATCGACGACGGGAAGTGCCAGACAGGTAGTACTTCCCTATGTCTGTACACCGTGACACCTGTAGATGTACCAGCGTTACTTACTCTCCTTCACCAACAGTGTACACAGTAGTATGTACAGTACAGTACATCTGATACTGAAGTACACACACTGTAACACTTGGATATACTGTACTGGATATACAAATATTTTTTTCCACCTACAGGTTAAAGAGCAGTACAGTACTGTATATCCTACAAAAGAATGAAGACACACACATGTAATACCTGTGTTTATAAGGGAAGAGAAAGGGATGCTAGCCAACATATTTATATATAAGTTCAGTACTCTAACACACACACACACACACACACACACACACATTTATAAGGAAGAGTAAGAAGGTGTATAATTAACTCACCAGTTCAGTGCCAGGTGGGAGATGTGCTGGTCCCCTGGTGTCTATCTGTGTGTCTCCATTGAAGGTGTCCACGTTGTCCCTGTTCCTCCACACACACGACACGTTACCATAGTCCCCCCCGTCCCCAGCCCCATCTTCGCCCCAGCTCCGGTCGTCCCCTTCGCTGCCCCCGCCCCCGATCCTGTCCCCGTGGTGCGTGGCGTCGTGGGGCGGGTTGTCGGGGCACGGGGAGAGGGAGCGGTGGCCGAGCCAGGACCCGTGTTTACACAGTATGGTCCAAGTGGTCTTCTCTCCTATGGTGTTGGCAATACAGTTGAAGGTCACCTCTGTACCGTCTGGGAACCTGATGGAGAAATGGAGATGAATTGGTGGAGGGATGGAGATGAGTTGATGAAGAAATACTGTAGAGATGAGTTGGTGGAGAAATGGAGATGAGTTGGTGGAGAAATGGAGATGAGGTGGTGGAGAAATTGAGATGAGGTGATGGAGAAATGGAGATGAGGTGATGGAGAAATGGAGATGAATTGGTGGAGAAATTGAGATGAGGTGATGTCATATTTTTTGTGCTTAGTCTCTTGTATTATGTTTAGCATCATGTATTGTGCATGGCCTCTTATATTGTGTTTAAGTATTGTATGGACTATGGCTGTTTTGTCTTTTGAGTATTGTACTGAAATCTTGTTATCCACTTTTCTATGTATCATTAATTATATTGTATATGTATTATTGAAGTTGTGGTCAATAAAGTTAGTTATCTATTTATCTATCTATAGAAGCATAGCACCACTGAACCCACCTGCTCTCTTCCTTGTCCATGAGTTGGCCGTTCTTGTATATGAGTGTTCCCCTGATTGCTGTTGGCTGTGGACATGTGGGAAGTGGTCCAGGCAGGTCCATACTGGTAATGTCACCCCCGGATGTCACCTCACCTCGTCCGCTGTAACTCACCACTACAGGGAGGGACGGATGCTGCATTACTTGACCAGAATATCATACATAATTAGTTTTAAATAAGTCAAGTAAGCTGTAAAAATACATACAGTACATAAACAGTTGGGGTTCAATAGTTGGGTAGTCAGTCAGTCAGTCAGTTTACAAGTCAACTTGCAGGTCTTAGTCAGTCAGTTTGCAGGTCTCAGTGAGTCAGTCAATCAGGTCTCAGTCAGTAAATCAGTAAAACAATATGTTAGTCAGTTGGTCCATCAGTCAGTCAGTTTGCAAGTCTCAGTCAGTCAGTCAATCAGGTCTCTCAGTCAGTCAGTCAGTCAGCAGGTAATAAGTAAATTACATTCATAACCACCACCAACATGTTCAAGGCTACAACCACCAAAATTCTCCTCTCTCCTGAACATTGGTACTCACAGACATCATGCCATCCTAGTGGTGGTAATGCCAGGTGATGGTGTGTGGCCTGTGCTGGGGTGACACATGTAGGTGGTCCGGGCCTAAGGTGACCAAGGTGACAGGTGACCCGGGGCAGACCCACCAGGTAGCCCTCGTCACAGGTGTAGTGGGCGATGGCGCCGTGTTCCAGGTTTCCCCATGTCTCCAGGTCGTCGGTGTAGCTTCCGTTCCTGACCTCCGGCAGCTGGCACGGGTCTGGTGGGGAAGGGGGAGGGAGGGTGTGGTAGAGTGGGGAAGTAAGGGGGTGGTACAGTATAGTGGTGAGTAGGTCGGGGTGAGAGATGGTAGTGATGGTTGTTGTGGTTCTGTGATGAGCAGGTGGTGGCAGTGGTGGAATGAATAATATTGGGATCGAGATGGTGGTAGTAGTAGTAGTAATAGTAGTACAGTAGTACTAACCTGTACTAGATGTAATAGGTGGTGTTACTGTGTTAGGTTAGTAAAAAGCGACACTGGTACAATACTATAATGTAGACCACTGACAGATTGCATAAATCATATTTCATTTGAGAGTCGGATATCATTAACATTTCACTGCTCCTACTGAGGCCCATTTCACTGGAGCATATTTTTCTTTCGGTAGAACGTTTGAAAGAATTAGAGGCTCCTAACTCACCTATAAAAATAAAGGTCCCTTAAATTGAGGGGAATTGGTCCACTTTCACCATGTAATGAACACACACACACACACACACACACATCACTTTCACCATGTAATTGACACACACACATACACATACACAAACATACACTACAGTACAGACCTGGTGTACAGCTGGGTCTGGTCCCGGTAACTGTCCACTGGCCATACCAACACCTGAGAATGTCCGAGCCTACAATGGAGTGTCCCGCCTCACACACCAGACGTACCACCTCAGCGTGTCCTATGGTGGCACCCCTTGGCACCTCACCCCCATTGAAGGTGTGGCGTCCGTTGGGGGTGTCTGGCACTGAACACGGCACTGGCAGGATAAGGACGGGGGGCGGGTACATATATAGATAAACAGTGTCATACTCGTAAAACAAGAACGAATTAGCTCACATGATGGAGAGGAAGGATAGGGATAATATATAAACAGAGTGTCACAATAACAATACAGTACAGTAAACTGATTCATTACAAACAGTACAATACACATCCATAACAACAGTAGAAAACAACAACGAGGTATTACTGTATACTACTCACAAGATATACACTCAGGCTTCATGGGTTTCCAGCGTCCCCTCGAGCACTTGGCGGTCCTGTTGCCCAGATTAAGTCCGTGACCGTAGAGACAAGTGACCTTCACCCTGGCCCCCGCTGAGAAGGTGTAGTTCTCGTCACGCCCGGCCCTCAGGACATCCACACGCAGGTACGGCTCCATGGCCAGCTCCTCGCAGTGTGGTACTTTGCAATGAAGTTTAAGGAGAGGTTTATCCAGATGGAATGTAATAATAAGAGTATTAATTAGTTGGGTGGGTGTCAAAGGAATGATTCAGTAATTTATTGTTTTTTTTTGGTGATGCAACAGCTATGGTCATATACCCGGTGTGAGATGCAGGAAAAAGTGTTAATCATAATGGTTAGTGTTAAGATAAGACTGCATTGGTGAGTAGGAAAAGTGGCTGATGATAATGATGATTTTTATGACAATGATAATAACACAGTAAGGCTGCTGTGGGTATAATTACTGAGAGCCATAGATAATTTTAGATCTGCAAAAACATTTAAATTACCCGAGTATATCATAGACAAGCAGCAATGACACAGGTTGTGAATAAATCAACATAGTGTTAGTAGTGTTTAGGTGTTGCTCTCATGAAGGGGTTAACACTGACAAACTGAGCACATTTAACTCTTGACAATAATTCCTTACCTGTACAGTAAATAGAATTATGACATTATTACATATACATTACTGATTTATAATGAATGACTGCAAAAAATAAATGTATGTGCAATAAATAAGTTAGTTACCTTTCTTATTCTTCTTCTTCCTCTTTTTCCCTCCAGCAGCTCCCTCTTTGGCACTCCTCAACACTCTGGAGAGACGTTCCTCCTCCCTCTCCTCGGCATCTGGATCTGAGTTTCTATCTCCTCCTGCGACTTCCTCCTCCTCGTCCTCCTCCTCCTCGTCCTCCTCCTCCTCCTCTTCCTCCCTCACCAATACCTTGCTGATCTCCACTCCCCCTCTCTCCTCCTGCACAAACCGCGCCCACGTCTGGTAGCGATTGTTGCTTCTGGGCGCGAACACCTGACGCTTCTCTGTTCGGCTTTTCCTGCTTCCTGTAGTTGTTGTTGTAGGGTGTTGTTCTTTGGGGTACCGTTCGTCGCCCTCCTTGGCTTCCTTGGCCTGGTATTCTTGCTGTTTCTCCATCCCACTTCTACTCTCTCTGATAGTGGAAAGTTGGTCCTCTCTCTCGACCTCTTCTTCATCATCATCATCATCTCCCTCTTCTTCGTCATTGTCATCAAAGTCATCCTCATCTTCTTTGCTCCACGACTCATCATCATCATCATCATCTTTATCATCACTACTTTCAAAAAAATCCTCCTTCAACCACTTCTCCCCATCTTCATCATCCCATTCATCATTATCATCATCATTATTATTATCATCTTTGTCTATCCCTTGTTCTTGCTTGGTCTCTCCTGCTTGCTTCTTGTTGCCTGCCTCATGCATCAAGTATTCGTTGTAGTCGGTGGCGTTGACTGACCTCTTGGTCCACCTCACTCTGGGGTGCATGTTGGGGGAGCACCTGTCCAAACCAAACAAGTATATCTTTATACACACAACATGATTTACACACAACACTATTTACACACAATACTATTTACATACAATATAATTTACACACAATACTATTTACATACAATATAATTTACACACAATACTATTTACACACAATACTATTTACACACATCACTATTTACACACAATACTATTAACACACAACACTATTTATACACAACACAATTTTACCCATAGTGATAGTGAACAAATATTACTAAAATGACTATAGGACTGACTTGGGCAGGTGTCCGGGGCTCCACTGTCCACCAACACACGTGGCTCCAGGTGGTCCCGCTGACAGGAAGTATCCCCTGTTGCACTCAAACCGGATCCGTCGGTCGTTACGAACCTGTCACGGTCATTGAGGGCAAAATATATAGAGGGTTGGAAAACTTAGAAAGGCGACTGATTCCTCCAAGAATTTACATGAACAGCTCCGGACAAAACTCTCTCGACTCATTTGGCATCTTATAAGGAAGTGGGTAGGTGTTGGGGTTAGGGGGAATTTTTCACTGAATCTTAATATTCAGTGTGTGTGTGTGTGTTTGTGTGTGTTATCAGAGGGAGGTCCTGTGTATGTATGTATGTATGTATGTCAGTATACTTAGAGCCAGTGTAGTTTGTGTTTCTCTCTTTAAGAATTTTATAGGTGAATTGGCTACACTGATTCCTCCAGGCTATTAGTACAGGACAATCTTATTTTCAGTGTTGAATTGGATACACTGATTCCTGCAGGCTATATTTATACAGTACACTATACAGTATATATATTTATAAATGAGAGACGATATATAATTGAAGGATATACTAAAACAGAGTGGGTACAGTACCAACCTTTTTGACGTAGGGACGGTAGATATACATGCCCATATTCCCTACTAAGAGAACCCGACCATCTTCAAGGTACCCGGGGAACGAACAGTACACTGGAATAAAGGTGTATGTGTGTCAGGGTGTGGTGAAGGTATGTGTGTGTGTGTATCAGGGTGTGGTGATGGTATGTGTGTGTATCAAGGTGTGGTGATGGTGTGTGTGTGTGTATCAGGGTGTGGTGATGGTATGGTAGGGTGTGTGGTGACCGTGTGTGTATGTATCAGGGTGTGGTGATGGTGTGTGTGTGTATCAGGGTGTGGTGATGGTATGTGTGTGTGTATCAGGGTATGGTGATGGTATGGCAGGGTGTGTATCAGGGTGTGGTGATGGTAGGTATGAGTATCAGGGTGTGGTAGTGGTATGTAAGATCATGATAATAGAATGTGTGTCATAAATGGTAGTGATGATCATGGTAAAATACATGTATATCAAATTATCCATCCTGCTTACTGTAATCATACTATACATATTTATAACCAAACACACACACACACACAAACACACACACACACACACACACACACACACACACACACACACACACACACACACACACACACACACACACATACACACACACACACACACACACACACACACACACACACACACACACACACACACACACACACACACACACACACACACACACACACACACACACATACACACACACACACACACACACTGACCTATCTTACACCAAGGTACACGTCCAGTCCAGTTGCCAAAGTGACACTTGGTGGTGCGTTGTCCCCTCAGCTCGTATCCGTCCTTACACCTGAAGCGAGCGTGTTGGCCGTGTGTTGTGCGAGGGGCGATCACCATGCCGTGTCTGGGGCGGCGGGGCAGACGCTTGCACCTCGCTGGGGGATGTGGGGAAGGGGACAGATGGAATAGTGGTGTGGGTAGATGGTATAGTGGTGTGAGTACAGTTAGAAGGAAGGCACCTTCTTGAATTATAAAAAGCTATACTCTACACTGCATATGGTAGTTGGTACACATTAAAACTTATGTATACTACAGTACAATGCAAAAGTGCACACTCATTTATTCCCCTCATCACTCCACATGCCTTACCTACTCCACTTCTCTCTCTACCTCCCTTACCAACTACACCATCCTTCACACTCCTTACTTAATACCTACTGTACACCACATCTCTCCCTACCTCCCTTACCTAATACCTACTGTACACCACATCTCTCCCTACCTCCCTTACCTAATACCTACACCAGATCTCTCCCTACCTCCCTTACCTAATACCTACACCACATCTCTCCCTACCTCCCTTACCTAATACCTACACCAGATCTCTCCCTACCTCCCTTACCTAATACCTACACCAGATCTCTTCTTACCTCCCTTACATAATACCTACACCACATCTCTCCCTACCTCCCTTATACCAACTACCACCTCCACATTCCTTACCTACACCACATCTCTCCCTACCTCCCTTACCAACTACCACCTCCACATTCCCCTAACCTGGCTGGCAGTGTGGGTAATGTGTCCATGTTCCATTGTAGCATGCTGAGGGGACCGATGGGAAGGTGGGTTCATAGTGATTGTTGCAGGTGACCCGTATGATACTCCCGTGTGGCACCAGCGTTCCGGCACCAGATGAGTTGTTCAGCTTACCATTCTCCACAGTCGGTACCACACACGGAGCTGGGGGGGGTGGAGGGAAGAAGGGAGTGAAAGGGGGGAAAGGATAGAGGGTGTCATTATTGTGGTTTAAGGGGCAAGTGCAGTGTTGGTAAATCTGGAGCAAAAAATGATTCCTCCAAACTATTCCAGGCAACAAGATTGGATTCCATTATTATTATTATTATTATTATTATTATTATTATTTTTTTTTTTTTTTTTTTTTTTTTTTTTCAAGTGGGTCTGTTTCCTGGCATACTTTGGAGGAATCAAGGTACTCCAGTCTATCAAAAGTATACTATCATACCCTTAATCGATTCACGAATATACACATCACAGGAGTCATAATTGTGATTCCCGTCAACACTATAATTATCTGTTGTGTTTGTCTGTACATGTGTTGTGTCGGTGGTGATAGTCAATGTGCCAAATAAAAAGGACGATTATCTCCTATCTGAGTTTAATTAATTACACCATGCTATCATAACAATTATAATACAGGTAAAAATTAATAACAATAATTTCCATCAATTTTGTTTTTCAGAATAAATGTCTAGCTTTTGATATGCCCCTCGGAACTGACTGACTGACTGATTGATTAATTGATTGACTGACTGACTGACTGATCTAACTTTTATTATGCCCCTCGGAATTGACTGACTAACTGATTGACTGACTGACTGATCTAGCTTTTGTTATGCCCCTCGGAATTGACTGACTGATTGATTGACTGACTGACTGACCGAGACACTTAGGCAGCGGATGTGACCAAGTGCCGTTCTCCTGGCAGACGGTGTGGTGGTTGTGGTAGCCCTCGTATTTCATGCCCTCATCACAGTGGAAGTGAACTATGGCCCCCAGAGTACGTTGTGACCCCTCCAGCCGGCCGTTGTACAGAGGACCCAGTGGACCACAGTCGATCTCTGGGGGTGGGTGCAGGTCAGGTTAGGTCGTGGACACATTAGGTCAGGGTTGGGATGGATTATAATTAGGTCAGGTTGGGTCAGGACAAATTAGATTAGGTTAGGTATTGGACAGATTAGGTTAAGGTTGGGTCAGGACAAATCAGGTTAGGTTAGGTATTGGACAGATTAGGTTAGGGTTGGGATGGATTATAATTAGGTCAGGTTGGGTCAGGACAGATTAGGTTAGGTTAGGTCAGGTTGGGTCAGGACAGAATTGGATAGGGTTGGGATGGATTATAATTAGGTCAGGTTGGGTCAGGACAGATTAGGTTAGGGTAGGGATGGATTATACAGTATTTGGTCAGGTCAGTTCAAACTAAGTTATATAATGTTAGTCTAGGATAGGTAAGGTAAGGTAAGGTAAGGTAAGGTAAGGTAAGGTTAGGTTAGGTTAGGTTAAGTTAGGTCAGGTCAGTTCAAACTAAGTTATGTAATGTTTGGTTAGGTCGGATCAGTTCAAACTAAGTTATGTTATGTTATGTTAGGTCAGGTCAGGTCATTTCAAAATAAATTATCTCATGTTAGGTTAGGTTAGGGTAGGTGAGGTCAGTTCAAAGTAAATTATGTTATGTTAGTTCAGGATAGGTTAGGTTAGGTTGGGTTGGGTTACATTAAAAAATCAGGTCAGGTCAGGTCCAGCTTCATAACACTAGATTAGACCAGAGGGAAGAAGGGAGGTGTGTACTCGATTTCCTCCCTCCTACACACACACACACTAACACACACAGGAGTCAGAGGGAAGAAGGGAGAGGTGTGTACTGAATTTCCTCCCTCCTACACACACACACACACAATAAACAGGTCTACATGAATCAGAGAGAAGAAGGAAGATGAGTACTAAATTTCCTCCCTCCTACTCACACACACACACACAATAAACAGGTCTACATGAGTGGGAGGGAAGAAGGGAGGTGTGTGTACTAAATTTCCTCCCTCACACACACACACACAGTCATTCTCTTGAGGTGGGGGGAAGGAGTGTACAGCTGCAGACAAAAGTTACATACAGTATATATTTATCCCTGACATGCAAAGATACAGTAATGATATTGATTACAAACACATACCATTAACCAGGGAGAATAGAGAGTAAATAGTAAATACAGAGAGTAAATACAATTATCAACTTAGAACTACAATACAGTATTAGATTATAAGGGGGGGGAGGGGTTGGGGGGGGGGTTGTGGGGGGACTGTGTAATGGGTCTGGTGGGGGGTGGTGGTGGTGGAGGTTGTGGGGGGTAGACTGTCTCATAGCATAATTTTGTAGGAGACAGAAGAACCACTAAATTTAATGGGAAATTCTTTTTTAGTTGGTGAATTGGAATGTCTGTGATTCCTCCAAACTATGTCACGAAACAAATGCCTTATTAGTACCATTGAGGGTCGTCTGTTTTCTGGCATAGTTAGGAGGAATCAGTAGCCTTCCAATTTTCCAACAAGTGAATCAATCTTCCCTTAATTAATAGATAAATAATGAAGGAAAGACTATATGTGTAGTATAATACTGTATATGTAGTAATATGTGTAGTATAAATGTGTAGTATATAACGTAATGTGCAGTATATGTAATATGTATAATATGTGTAGTATGTGTAGTATATGAAATATGTATAATGTGTGTAGTATATGTAATGTGTAATTTAATACTGTATGTATAGTATAATATTCTGACTATAAAATAACACCAAATAATGTTATGGTCCGTATTCAAGAACATTCATGGTGTATACGATGGTGTGGTAGTACCAGTACGAACGATGGCTCCATAGTAAAATAATTAAGCCATCCATCATACCGGCACCACACCATCGTATACACCACGGATATTCTTGCATATGACCCTAATAATAAGTACCACAGGTAAATCCCTCCTCTAGTACAGTGTTGGAGGTGTGGGTGGGGGGGGGGGTAGTTGGGGGGTTGGGGGGGGGTGGGGGTTGGTGAGTACTGTATGTATGTATGTATGTATGTATGTCTGGGTAAGCCTCTCCCTACAACGACCAGCGCATCCCACATTAAAAAAAAAATAATAATAAAAAAAAAAAAAAAAAATCCACCTCCCATTTTTAATTAGGCCTATCTTCCCATTTTTAATTAATTAGGCCTATCTTCCATTTAAATTAATTAGGCCTATCCCATCCCACATTGACACGTGTATAGTGAATGTATTATCATAAGTGTATAACCTAATTTATAATTTATTAATTTATATAGCAATTTTTTTTTTTTTTTTTTTTGGGGGGGGGGTAAATAAATCTGGAGCAAATGATTCCTCCAACAAAAAATATTCAAGGCAACGACAGCAGGATACCATTATATTTTTTTCATCTGTGTGTGCTGTTTCCTGGCATATATACTTTGGAGGAATCAAGGTGCTCCAATCTTTCAATAATATACTATCGCCTTAAAAAATAATAATAATAATAATAATAAGTCCTTCTGTATTTATATATTATTATTATTATTCGGGCTTAACTTTCAAAATTGATGTAGGGGGTAAAATATTATTGATTCATCTGTTGTTGGGGGTGAATTGAAGGTGTATAAACCCCACCTACACACCTTTAATCACCACCTACACACCTGTAAACCTTACCTACACCTGGACACATCATCTACACACCTGGACACACCATCTGCACACCTGTAAACCTCACCTACATACCTTGAATCACTTGAATCACCACCTACACACTTATAAACCACACCTACATACCAAAAACCACACCTACACCTGGACACCACACCTACACACCAATAAACCTCACCAACACCCCCTAAAATAATCCCACCCAACACCCACCTTGAACACCTGGACACCACACCTACACCTGGACACCCCACCTACACACCTGGACACCACACCTACACACCAATAAACCACACCTACACACCAATAAACCACACCTACACCCCCTAAAATAATCCCACCCAACACCCACCTTGACACCTGGACACCACACCTACACCTGGACACCCCACCTACACACCTGGACACCACACCTACACACCAATAAACCACACCTACACACCAATAAACCACACCTACACCCCCTAAAATAATCCCACCCAACACCCACCTTGACACCTGGACACCACACCCCACCTACACACCAATAAACCACACCTACACCACCTAAAATAATCCCACCCAACACCCACCTGGACACCTGGACACCACACCTACACACCTATAAACCACACCTTCACCCCCTAAAATAATGGCACCCAACACCCACCTTGACACCTGGACACCACACCTACACCCCCTAAAATAATGGCAACTCAACACCCCCTAAAATAACCCC